>CM062297.1:24375341-24573836 GCA_031216915.1 Pictodentalium vernedei
CCATATATATACATACAGGTATACATTTGAGTAATCTTGTCTGTCTGTCTGTCTCTGTCTGGCTGGCTGTCTGTCTGTCTGTCTGTCTGTCCCTGCCTGCCTGCCTTGCCTGTCTGTCTGTCTGTCTGGTCTGTCTGTCTGTCTGTCTGTCTGTCTGTCTGTTCTGTCTGTCTGTCTGTCTGGTCTGTCTGTCTGTCTGTCTGTCTGTCTGTCTGTCAGTTGTTCTCTATGGACTCGAAAAAGGCTCGGCTGATCGAGACGAAACTTAGCACTGGTCTGTAGCTTTGGCGCACGAAGGACATAGGCTATTTGGCCGTGGGATTATGGCCCGTCTTCGCGCATGCGCAGTATAAATCTCGGAAACTACTCGGCCAATCGAGATGAAACTTGAGAATTTTTATGTAGGGTCCATCGGGTATTCATTTTCCAACGTCGGGTATGAGGTAGGGGTCAGTTTTCGCACATAGGGTCCGTTTTTGCGCATGGTGCAGTGACGATCTCGAAAACTACTGTGCCGATCGGGACGAAACTTGGGGATTTTTTTGTAGGGTCCATCGGGTAGTCATTCTTCACCGTCGACTATAGGGTGGGGCCCGTCTTCTCGCATGCGTAGTGGCGGTTTCTGAAAGTACTGGGCCGATCGGGACGAAACCTGGGATTTGTATGTGCAGTCCATTGGGCAGTAATTTGCCACCGTCGGATAAGGGGTGGGAGTCAATCTTTGCGCATGCTCAGAGACAATAGCTCAGACAAAGTCGAACACCACCATCTAGTATTTATATATATATTTGAGTAATCTTGTCTGTGTTTGCCTGTTCTCTATAGACTCGAAAACGGATATGCCAATTGGGACGAAACTTGGCATGGGTGTGGAGTTTGGGTACCGAAGGGACATGGGTAAACGAGCATGGGTGTGGCACCGTCTTTGCGCATGCGTAGTGACCATCTTGGAGACTACTCGGCGACCGGGACGGAACTTGGGTTGTTATGTATAGTCTATCGGGTAGTCATCGGTCATCATCAGGGTATTGGTTTTCGCCCATCTTCGCGAATGCGCGGTAGTAACAACCACGGAAGCAACTGGGCCGATGTACTCAAAACCTGGGATCTGTATGTAAGTTCCATCCAGTAGTCTGCTGGGTAACTCAAATTGCTCATGCTCGGCTCAGCTGCCTATTTAACTCATTCCCAGACGAATCCGGCCCTCCAGCTAGTCTGTGTATATACTACAGTAATCTTGTTTGTCCTGCATGTATGTCTGTCTGTCTGTGTTTATCAGCCCAGTAGTTTTAAAGAGCTTTACCACACATGCGCGAAAACGGACCATTACCTACCCAATGGTCTGAAAAGTTCAAAATCTCCCCGGGGCAAAACTACACACCCATGCAAATTTCTTCCCAAACGGACCATCCGTTTTCGAGTCTATAGAGAAGCGACAAACAAACAAGATTACTCAAATATCTATTTAGACTAGATTGGAGGGGGGGGGGGGGGGACTTCGTCCGGGCTGTTGTTCCGAGATCATCACTGCGCATGAGCAAATATTGACTCCCACCCCAGAGCCGATAGTGGCAAATCATCACCTGGCGGGCCGTAATAACAAATCCCAGGTTTCTCCCCGAGGGCCCAGTAGTTTCCGAGAACGTCACTGTGCATGCGACGAATATGGCCCCATCACACACCCCCGTCGGTGGCCAAATCACTACCGATGGATCTTATATACAAAATCTAAAGTTTCGTCCCGATCGGCCTAGTAGTTTCCGAGATCGTTACTTCGCATACGCGAACATGGGCCCAGTTCCAATAAAGGAAACACCTTCCCGGGACCAACTATACACGCAATTCCAAGTTTCGTCCCTCTCGCCCAGTCGTGTTTATAGTCTATAGCGAACAGACACACACACAGACAAACGAACTTGAATATATAATAGACTAGATGGGGTGCCCGACTTTGTCCGGGCAGTGGTTTCCAAGATCGTAACTGCGTATGAGTACAGATTGGCTCCACCCTGTAGCCGACAGTGCTAAATTCCAGGTTTCGTCGCGATCGGCCCAGTACTTTCCGAGATCGTTACAGTGCATGCGCGAAGAAGCACCCCCACCCCAATTCACCCCACGTCCGTATTAAAACTACACGCCCATGCCAAATTTCGTCCCGATCGGCCCAGTCGGTTTCGATTCTTTAGAGAACAGACGAACAAACTGGACAACATTACTCAAATGTATAGAGAAGAGATAGATTTTATCAAAAGTAAGTATTTTGTACACCTCACCCCAATTTTATAGTCGGACATTGGGGTGGGTTGAGGGACTAGTTTACCTACTTTGTGTGTTGTTCGATGGAATAAACGTGTCCATTCCATTCACCTGCTGAACTTGGAAGTGACTGAAGAAAGTAGTAACCACTTTTGCAATAAACTTTATTACAAAAGTGGTTATCGCGCGTACCAACCACTTTTGTAATAAAACCACTTTTGTAATAAACTAACCATTATTGTAATAAACTCATTTCGGTGATAAATCACGGATGTCCATTTTATTGTCGGACATAAGGGTGGGGTGGGGTGAGGGATGAGTTTTACTTAAACATGTTTGTGTGTCGTTCATTGGAATAACGTGTCCATTAACCTGTTGAAACCTGGAAGTGACTGAAAAAAAGTAAGCAACCACTTTTGCAATAAACTTTATTGTATAATAGGGTCAGGTTTGTCATTCAACGTAACCGACGATGTAATAAATTTATTGCACAATAGGTTAGGGGTTTGTCATCCAAAGCATTATAAGATGTAAATCTGAATTTTGCATTTAATATTTTTCCTTTCTAGGGAGAGAGTGTACAGATTTTTCTAGATGTCTGCATACAAAATGTAATGCAGTAATATAAATAGACGTTCGGTCAAAAGACAAGAGATTGTTTTAACCGACGCACCCCTATATGAGGTGTGTGTGTGTGGGGGGGGGGGGGGGGGGGGGGGTAAGTGATACGGATCCTATTAGACCACTGAGAATGATGCGGCCCAGGTGAGGGTGGCTCGATCTTGTCCGGTAAAGTGGTCAGCAGTCAGCGGTCCGGCTTTTTATTTTAAACACTTCCAGAGTGGTGTAGTGCCTTTCATTTCAGATTGAACAATTCAAAGCTAAAGAAAAACGTCAAAATGGGAAATTTTATACACAGAATTGTAGGTCCTCTAATGTGATAGTTAAAATTCAACTGAGCAAAGTAAGCTCGCAACTGACTAACGACACTGATTGACGTTGGAGCATGTCACGCCTTCAAGGATGGTGAAAAGCAGGGCCGGCGAGAGGGGCGGGGGAGCCGGGGGTAAGTAACCACGGGGCCCGGGCGGTTGTGGGGCCCGGACTGGGCCCCTCAAACCTCGTCTCGTCTCACTCATATCACCGACCTCACGGGCCCCCTGCGATTACACTCCCGGACCCTGGCTGAAGGACCTCTCGGTGTCCAGCTTGGTCTTTCCTTGGTCCCATAGAGCGTATATTAGAACGTCATGGCTCGTGAATGTTATACTCTCAGATGTAAGGAAACCGCTTGTTTCGGGTTGTCAACATTTGACATTTTCTCACGCCGGGCCGATCCATGGTCGGCCCGGCGTGTGTCCTTGGTTACAGGGCCCTGGGATATTTATGACCCTGGGGCCCGGAAATCTTCTCGCCGGCCCTGGTGAAAAGATACTTTCGCATTGAATCAGGGATTGATCTTTTTATCGTCAGTGTTACTTTAGTATAGCGGAAGAAGCGCGGCAAGATCACTTTATCAAGCGGGTTCATTTTGTTGTAGAAAAGTGTCATCCAACACTTTTTTAAAAAAAAATCTGGACGTTTTTGTCTGATTTCCTTGGTGTACTGGATAAAAGTTAGTTCAAAGCCCAGTATTTATTTATCTATTCTCAGGAGCCCCCCCCCCCCCCCCCCCCCCCCCCCCCCCCCCCCCCCCCCACACACAACACACTCTCTATTCTCCCACCACTAAAGAAGATGTCCCCACCCCTTCTTTAGTGAGGGGAGAAATCGATCTCGAGTTTAACCCGCACCCCGTCGTTTCATGGCTCAGTTTCAGACTAAGGGACGCCCCTCTTTTCAGAAATCCTGGATCCGCCCTTGATTGCAGTCGAACTTTCCGATAAAAGTCATTGTACACCCCGAAAACCCGTACAGTTGTGCAAATTACAGCAATCTGTGTGCAATAAATTGTGTAGTTACAATGAAAGTGTTTTTTCAATAGCGGTCGTGCTACACTATTGCAATAACGTTTTTCAAAAAATGAACCGTGTGATCAACCTTTCTCATCGCCATTAAAAGGGATTCTGAAAGTCACTTCAGTTGCTTTGAAACTTGAATTGGGAGAATGCAAACAACCTACTTCCTTATAACCCACCAATACAATGATAATTGGGATGATTTGTCTTCCCCAAATACGCACGTGTCTATCTATAAAGCAAAGCCTTCCCTATTACAGTACTCAGTAGTGCATTATTGTTATAGTGGTCGGTGCACGCTCATCCACTACTGCAATAAACCAATTTTAACAGTGTTCCGTCGAATATTTTGAACCAAAACACACATGTTTCTCTATCGGTTCGGGATCAGCTTTGAGGCTACTGAATTCGCCCCCCCCCCCCCCCCCCCACCCACCACCCCCGCCCGACCAATGCCCCACCACGAGACGGACGCCTGGAACTAATAGAAATGATGCACTACAATCGTGTTGATTTATTGCATTGATCATTTTATTACAATAGTGGTTGATACTAAAATTGTATATGCAACGGAGGGTCAGAAAATTATTTAAAGGAAACCATGTTGTTTTCTTCACGGCACTCCAGTAACAGTAACAACATCACAGTAGTTGGTCTATGGCCTGCAAAACACTACATAGCCAGCCCATAGGGAAAATTTTATCTACATTTTTCGTAACTAAATATTTGAAAAACAAATCATTATTTCATTTGCACAGATACAAAATTATATAAAATTATTTTTATACTTATATATAACTTATAAAGTGATCATGCCCAAACACGAACGTTTCAGACTCGGCCAGGGAAAGTAGAGATAGATATAACACCGTACATCGGAGGCATAAAGGCTGACAAGTCCAGAACCATGTGTCCGAGTGGACCTCTCATGCCGGCCTACGTTTCAGAGAGGTCACCACACTTGCACCTTGCGAAAACATAATAAATGTAAAAACAATAAATAAAATTGAGAAATGGAAAAGACGTTTGATTTTATATAAACAAGAAAATATGAATTCATGATCGGTACGATGCTGAAAAGTCAGCAGCTTCAAACTGGTCAATTTCATTCCGACCCTCACACGGTGAACCAAGTGACTGGTCGTGTCAAACGATCAGCTCATTAATCATGACCACGCCTCTCTATTTCATATAATTTTCTCATTGACCAACATTTAATCATGACCACGCCTTTCTATTTCATATAATTTTCTCATTGGCCAACACGAAACACGCCTCTCTTTTTTTTTTAAATTTTATCCATTGAAGAAAAATATTCGCCGCTGTTCCACTGAAACGCGGAAAATTATAATTCTCGCCCAGTGCAGGGAAAGACTCGACATGTGCAACGAGACGCCGAATTCATATTATGACACACGTGGAAAAAACGCAAAATCGACGCCTTGTTTTGAAGAAATGGAAAAATCGAATGATCTGTCGGTTTTGAACTTATATCGAGAAAATGCTAGCGACGACTTACAAATTTTGAAGAGACTATTCCCTAAATGTACCTCAGTGTCCGACTAAAATTCGACGAACGGAAAATATCACATGAATGTTTAAACAACAATGGTTATTTATTACAGTGGCAGTTGTGTGACAACACTTGTTGCTTCGGGCTAACCACTATTGTAAAAAAAAAATATATATATAACTATGTAAGGCCATTTAAGCGACGTTCCCCGAGCACCACGCGATTTATTTGTTTATTTATTGGCATTTAACGACACTTATATAGTCTGAGTCAATTTGTGTCGGCGACAGTTTTATGAGTGGAGGAAGCCGAAGTACCAGAAGAGAACCACCAAGCAGCGACGAGACCCTATAACCTCTTCAACGTCACATAATCCAAGACTGCACTACGAACTGTACATCAGTACTATGCACTGCACAACACAGTCAGCATAATTAAGGTTAAGATGCCTGCACACCAGTCCATCTCAGCACACCGTCAGCTTCCCCCACCCGCTCACCATGCGAGCAATCGAGGTAAAGTACCTTGCCCAAGGGCACGAAGTGTTAATCCAAATCAATCACTGAATGGTCACCCCATCAACAGACTAACCGGGTTCAACGGATCTTAACCCTTTACCCAACACAGACGATATCTAAATTTATTATTTTAAATATCATTTTTTTTAATTTTTCAAAAGATTTCAACAAAACCATATCATGTGACCCCTTGTCGGAACGAGCTCGACGAGCTCGTTCCAACGAGGGGTCACAGGATATGGTTTTGTTGAATTCTTTTTGAAAATAATATTTCCTCAACGGCTGAATTTGCATATTACGCTGGCAGATGCGTTGGGTAAAGGGTTAACTTCAGCGATGTTGGTGGCTGATGCATGTCCACCTGTATTGTGATAATTTACGAACACCAGTCAATAGTGTGTAAAAGAATTTCTAATTTTCTCTCCTCATTTGGGGGTTAACAGTGTGAGAAAGAATTCATCCTGACCTATAAAAGGGACAACAAGATCGACAGGAACTACGGGCTTTAAGAAAAACTGCGCCTGTTGGAGGAATTCGGGCAGACATATCAAAAACGATGGACGTCAAACCCAGCTTTCCCCATCCATCCGTGTGCAGTAAGATTTTAGCGCCCAACAAATTTGGGAACAGCTTTGACGGTACTTTGTGCTAACCCATCCCCAAACAAACACACCGTCCGGCTATAAAATGGACGTCCGTGATTCATCACAAAAAAGTGTATTACAATAATGGTTAGTTTATTACAAAAATGGTTTTATTACAAAAGTGGTTGATACGCGATAACCATTTTTGTTATAAGGTTTATTGCAAAAATAGTTGAGTACTTTCTCCAGACACCGCCACGTTTCAACTGGCGAATGAACACTTTATTCCATTGAATGGCACACAAACATGTTTAGGTAAACTAGCTCTCAACCCACCCCAATGTCCAACTTTAAAATGAACGTCCGTGATTCATCACAAAAATAGGTGTGTTACAATAATGGTTAAATTAGTACAAAAGTGGTTGGTACGCGTTAACCACTTTTGTAATAAAGTTTATTGCAAAAGTGGTTACTTACTTTTTTAGTCACTTCCAAGTTTCAACAGGTGAATGGAATGGACACGTTATTCCATTGAACGACACACAAACATGTTTAGGTAAACTTGTCCCTAACCCCACCCAAATGTCCAGCTATAAAATGGACGTCCGTGATTTATCACCGAAATGAGTTTATTACAATAATGGTTAGTTTATTACAAAAGTGGTTTTATTACAAAAGTGGTTGGTACGCGTGTACCACTTTTGTAATAAAGTTTATTGCAAAAGTGGTTACTTACTTTCTTCAGTCACTTCCAAGTTTCAACAGGTGAATGGAATGAACGCGTTATTCCATTGAACGACACACAAACATGTTTAGGTAAACTGGTCCCTAACCCCACCCCAATGTCCAACTATAAAATGGACGTCCGTGATTTATCACCGAAATGAGTTTATTACAATAATGGTTAGTTTATTACAAAAGTGGTTGGTACGCGTCAACCACTTTTGTAATAAAGTTTATTGCAAAAGTGGTTACTTACTTTCTTCAGTCACTTCCAAGTTTCAACAGGTGAATGGAATGGGCACGTTATTCCATTGAATGACACACAAACATGTTCAGGTAAACTTGTCCCTATCCCCACCCCAATGTCCAACTATAAAATGGACGTTCGTGATTTATCATCAAAATGAGTTTATTACAATAATGGTTAGTTTATTACAAAAGTGGTTTTATTACAAAAAGTGGTTGGTACGCGTTAACCACTTTTGTAATAATAGCGGGGGAGGAATTCGCTAGAATTGTGCACTTGGTGATACCTTCCTGAAATTTGGCATGATGTAAGGGTAGGCATCAGAGATTTCAAAATCGATCGGCTACAAGTTGGCACCATCCTCTAGCCACCACTAGCAGCGAAATCCAAAATGGCCGCCAAGCGGATCGAAAAAAAGCTATTTTCGCCGATCGCACAACTGAAGCTCCAAACCTAACACCATACATGTGCTGTAATTGATGTGAATGATGGAGTGAAGCCCTTGGAACAAGTTGGGGGGAAGATTAATGGATAATGGGATCAGAATTTCCGTCGATGTGTGCGTCTGTGTGTCTGACTGTCAGTATGATCGTCCGTCCGTAGATAAATTAGTGTTGAATGTTTCTCGGGAATGCAATGGTCAAATGAACATGGTATGAGAGATTCCTGTCAACACATGAACAAGGGTACTCGATAGTATGCAGCAGTGGGGATACTTGGACATTTGATAATCCAATTAAAGTGACAGTCTATTCTCAACTTCCGGCATTTTCGATAGATTTATTTTCTAAGAAAATAAAACTATCAAATTTCTAGAGGAGTTCTGGTTCAATCTCAACACCATAGCGACACGTCTGCCAGCAAGGGCAGTGCTGGAATGAACTCGGGATGCATTAGTTCCCGTTGTTAATTATACAATGTTATCTTGCCAGTATAGAACATTGGCAAAATGGGACTAGAAGGGGTGAGTGTATGTTTGCAGTCATTCGAGGTACAGGAATATTTTTTGACTACAAGTAGTATTCTTCATTTTCGGCCAGTTAAGATGTGGTGTGTTCCAAGTCAGGATTAATGTTGCCGACACTTAATGCCCATCCCTCATGGTATGCTACTTTACCAGGGATATAGAGATATAGCCACCACTGGGAGCCAAAACATGACCTTTGATGTCGATGAGTGGTCGAAATGTTTTAGCGAATAACTTATCGAAATATGATCCGGTATGGCAATTTGATACCTTACGTTAGATTTATTAGATCAACTCAGGTATGGATTCATTGAGACATGAGTGCGCTACAAGATGAAGGATTTCCAAGTTGATTTGCTATGGAGTAGGAACTGACTAGTCACATGTGGCCTATGGCCAGAGAAAGACAAGGATACCATAGATGAACACACGGGTGAACGAAGGTATCAACTGTTGTACAGAGGCAAAATAGTTGGGGATATTGTATCATGCTATGCATGAATTAACACCGTCTTGTGCAGTAAATAACAGACTATTTTCCGAAATCTAAAACTGTATTCCTATACCCCGGACAATGTAGCAAGCCACATGGGATGAACATTTGTTAGCAAAATCAACTCAACTAGAAACATGACATGTGTTAACTGGCCGAAAATGGAAAAAAAAATACCAGAATAGGAGATGACTGGTCCTAACATGACAGTATACTACTCAATATTGTTACAACAGCCACCTTCACACTTACACAAAGGTGTGCACCTTAATCCAGCTTTCAAGCATTTGCAATTGCCCTTGCAGGCCTTGGCACAACTACAGTGGAGCATCAGTGCACATGCAGCACTTGCGTCTCCTAGGTGAGTCCAAAATGGGACCAGAATATTGAGACGTGGATTCCACTCCCATCCGTACTGTGATGGGTCTGGCACACATAAGTGTTTCTGCAGAGCACGATGCCAAATGAAAGATGACACAAGAATTACCCTTTTTACATGTTGATACAGAGCTGCTTTGGTGGGCGGGATGTTTTCCATAGACTTAAGGCCATGTGTGAACATATGCCGTCTCGCATCATTGACACGTGTACTGACACAACTGTTACTGTACATCTGTATGGTGAGTTTTTCGATATGCTGCATATGAGGGGAATCCTCTGAAAAGACTTGCGGATTCTCAGTCAATTCTATCATCATTTCAGTTGATGCGGGAAAATTCATCCATGCATTCCATCCTGTCTTCTTCCCAATGCCGAGCATGCTGGATGTTACATCACAACCTGTGAAGGCGTGGAAGAAAGTCAGGGCCTTACAGTAATCAGGTCCAAGTTGTGAAGCTATCTCATGAATTGGCATATCTTTATATGCCTTTCCAATTCCAAACCCAATCCACAGCTCACTGAGTCCAAGGTCACGGAATGTTGCGAAATGGTGCAAAGACAGAATGACGACATCAGAATCAACCGTGCGAAGAAAAGCTATTTTGTGACCTTGTGAGACTGCATGGTTGAGATGAAGCATCATGCGCGTGTCTGCTTCCTCGTGGTTCGATGGAGATATGTCACATAAGCTAACATCCTTATTGCATAGTACATATTCTCCTGATGTCGTTAACAACTGGTACTCGGATGTTGATGTTAATTTCAGCAGTTCAGCAGACAGGAACTTGAAAAATTCGTCTTTATTCTCACTAACTTTCAAGAATGCCTGCCAATTCTTCCCTTTAGGTAAAGGGACGTTCTCGGACACCCGTATCAACCTAACTGCTGTCTCACCGAGGCGTTTTGCTCGCGTCTGATTCTTCAAACTGCCTTCGGGGTAACAGTCATAGATCGCATCAACCCTTGTGGTGTTCGTGTTAATCAGAGATTCGATGTATGGCAATAATTGCAATCGAGCATATTCTCCAAACAGATCCGCTTTCTGTGGTTTGATTACATGGACTACAGCAGGCATATCCAAGATGACAACTGAAGCTTGTCTAGCTGCTGAATTCTTCCCTTGTGCAGGAATAGCTGGTAAACAATTGAGAATTTGAGATTTTGTCCCACTCCGTAGCTTACCTCTATCGGATAATGCTGGCGGATCACGTGCATTCTCGTGCATGAAAAACTCATCCATGTTTGAATCAGGCCGGGCTTGCATTGAAACGAACATCTGGGTAACTATTGCGGCAGTTGCTTTACTTGACATGAGTTTGTCTCGGCCTTTGTCCAGGTTGGCTGGGGGTGGGTTAAGGAAGGTATATATATTTGCCTTGGGAATAACATCATTCAGGGGTACGGTGCATTCCACAAGCCTTTCCTTCAAGAAAGTGGAATATAAATGCTTGCCCCTTTCGGGTAATGACCGTAAACTCTTACTAACTTCGGGGTCCATATATTCACCAGTATCTAATGTCACCAGCTGACCACTAGTTTCATCATAAGGGTTGATAATGAGTCCCTGATTCACCAGATCGAGGAGAGATTTCAATTGATTCAGAAATTTTTTCTGCTCTGATACCGAACTTTCCGGGTGTTCCGTGTTATCTGATGATGTTGTGTGGAAACTTGCATATTCATACTCATCTATAACACGCAGAACTTCTGACCTTGAAAGCTCAATAACGACTTTCTCTTCAGCCTGGCCATAGAGACCTTTTGGACCACTGTCTTCTTTGAGTAGTTGGATACTATGTTCTTGGCTCTGATCTAAACCCATCATACTGAACTTCCTCTCACTACGCTGGACCACAAAATGGCCTTCCATGAATTTGTTGTGGATTGAAGGATGCCGCCTGGGTAGCTGAGACATGTCTCTCAGAAATACGGGGACCCACCGACAATAATTTGTATGTCCTAGGGCAAAAAAGTAACTGCACAACTCATCGATAGAACACAGTGTACCAGGCCAGTTACCGATTCGTTGGTTCCGAACGAATTGACAGCTTGTCAAGAGAAAGTTCCGAACGATTTCACCCCAATAGCGCGCAGTTGGAGATTGTGAAAGAATCCTCTGTTCCCACATTTCAAATGACTCATGGGGCCCAGTCTGCTGACAGTAAATCTCATAAGCATTCTTTCTGAGGATCTCAAGCCAAGCTAGAGTGAGAAGATATGCCTGTCGCGTCCTCTTGACATGTTTCCCACCAAGTAGGGATGATGCTACACCGGGTGTGAATATCTTTGCGAGGTGAAACATTCGCTCCCAACCAGAACCACCCATAAGCTTACCACCAGCTTCTTGGGTGCACATTTCAAGATGCAGGAATCCAATCATACACACCATTCGATCCTCACCTATCTCCTCTGGGAACAGCCATTGACATTTTTTCTGCCTGGCATACAACGGACAGTCACCTTCAATGACAGGTATCTGGCCGGGGTTTACGAAAGCAGTAGCTTCCCTGACCACATACATAGCATGCTTCTGCATACTGAGTGAGTCCGCTTTCTGCTCACTGAAAACAGGGAATACCCCAATAACTGCACGAGGTTTGACATTGTCTTGATCTTCATGTTTTGAAAAGAAGCCTGAAAAGGTCACAGGGACTTCATCAAGCTGCCAGCTGCCATCAACCTTCCCTTTATTGCTGATCTGTGACACATGAGACAACCAGTCATTCTCTCCCACGTTCAAATCTGCATATTCATTGGGCCGTACATTACATTCATCTGGAGATTCAAGCCTGATGTCCCCACCAAAGTCTTCAACGAAAGGAACAAATGCATAGTCGTCTGGGAGTTCAATTTGTGTGTCTTCTGGAACATCTAAACTCAGTGGTGGGGGATCAGTACCCACATTGTCCCTGCTCAGTTGACCAATGAGTGTGATGGACGTACCATGCATATCAGATCTACCAGATACATCAATGTTATCAGTGGTTCCTATCGAGAAAACATTACGTTTGCAGTTAGCTGGGACTACAACACCTTCGTTCTTGAACCGCAGTGAAACAGCTCTCGCGAAACTCCTGCGAACATCCATTACGCGATCATAAGAGACAGAGAGTCCCATTTGATGAAAATCTCTGATAAGATTTTTCATACGATCATGGGCATGCAACTTCAAACCCACATAAAGAGGCATTGGAGTTTCTCTGTCACGTCTCTGGTGAACATTTTGTGCATGTTCGGAGCGTTTCGCTGAATTGCTGATCAACATCTGTGAAATAGTACAAGCCACTCGAGTCTTGGCATTAACAGTCTCATCATCGCCTAAGTTCTGTATACTACATGTGCCCTCAAGTAGAACTCTAAGAAGAGTCAGGAGTGAGTTGGGTACAGGCTCGCTCAAGCAATAAGATGAAAATGATCCCGTGAAAGGAGCTTGAGATATGAGTATGTGTTTACGCAGAAGAAGACCCACATCAACTATCTTTTTTGCCTCTTCCTCAGACACTATACGAGTTAAAGATTCGGACAACAAGGAGCCAACTCGAAACCTACTTGAAATAAACACATCTCTACCCTGTGTGAAGGCGTCCCAGCCATCGCCCAATTTCTGCAACAAATGTTCTTTGAATCGAGTGGAATGTATTTCTTCACTAAGCCAATCAGAACCGACTTGCTTCAACCTCCGACTGTACAGATTCTTGAGATCGACAAGCTTCATCGCGGAATCGTTGTGTTCAACAAATGTTATGAGCTCTGCCATAACGAGAGGGTCATAGGGCAGGCCTGACGCGGAATGTTCGGCGTTCTTCGACTTTTTAGATTTAGCCGCTCGTGCTTCATTGGCAAGCTTACAATAACAGGTTTTGTGATAGTAAAGATCACTAGCAGCGGAATCAAATGCTGCATTGACCCGAGAAAAAACAACCCAGTTCTCGGCTTCCTTTGCCATAATTTTGAGTTTATTGTTATCAGACATTGATCTGCAAATAGGCTCACTGCTGTCACCTTCGCGTTTGTGACAATAAACACACTGGGGCAGTTTCCTGTCACAGCCAGATTCAAAACTTGTCCGTGTTCTTTTAGGACTCAGCGTGGAGCAGGATGCCACTGCCTCATTTCGCTCTCGCTTGTGTAGCACGCGCTGTACGATGTGAGTCCGAATACTGTCACGGCATGTCTTATGATATATTGCCTTATTCGTCAACAGTGACATCGACATACACTCATCACTCTCTCTCATCAAACAATCAATGGTCAAATTATATGGAAGCTCAACGCCATTATCTAGGAAGCGCGTTATGTCTTCCTCAATAGCTTTATAGGCGTCATGAAAACGAGATTCTCTATACGGACGCATCAATTTCTTGGAACTGTCTTGCTGGCAAAAGCAACAACGTTCCCAGTCAGTACTAGTCCGTACACGAAGAGGATTCTCACTCATTCTGTGAATGATTTTTGTGAACAATCGCGTTCTCGAATTAATTTCGACAGACAAATCAGAATTGCTTGCGGAATTACGCCAAACAAGAGATTGTATGGCAAAGAGACTGCTTCATAAAGAGCGTTGTTTCTCCGGGATCAGCGTCATTCAGGTTTGCCTGAATGACGCTGATCCCGGAGAAACAACGCTCTTTTCAAGTTCCAAGAAATTGATGCGTCCGTATAGAGAATCTCGTTTTATTCTACATCATCTCCCACGTCTGTTTCCAACACGTGCGTGGATCAGAGTTCACTTTCGCGCCCTTACAATCGGATGTATAGTCGGTAGACCGTCGAAAAGGAGGTTCCCTTCAGCCGCTGGCGGCCATTTTGGATTGTGCCGCTACTGGTCGCCACCGGTCGGTGTCAACTTGTAGCCGATCGTTTTTGAGAACCTCATAGCCTACACTAACAGTGTGCCAAATTTCAAGAAGGTATCACCAAGTGCACAATTCACCTGTATGTGACGAATTCCTCCCCCGCTATAAAGTTTATTGCAAAAGTGGTTACTTACTTTTTTAGTCACTTCCAAGTTTCAACAGGTGAATGGAATGGACGCGTTATTCCATTGAACGACACACAAACATGTTTACATAAACTTGTCCCTAACCCCACCCCAATGTCCAGCTATCAAATGGACGTCCGTGATTTATCACCGAAATGAGTTTATTACAATAATGGTTAGTTTATTACAAAAGTGGTTTCATTACAAAAGTGGTTGGTACGCGTCAACCACTTTTGTAATAAAGTTTATTGAAAAAGTGGTTACTTACTTTCTTCAGTCACTTCCAAGTTTCAACAGGTGAAAGGAATGGACACGTTTTTCCATTGAACGACACACAAACATGTTTAGATAAACTTGTCCCTAACCCCACCCCAATGTCCGACTATAAAATGGACGTCCGTGATTTATCACCAAAATGAGTTTATTACAATAGTGGTTAGTTTATTACAAAAGTGGTTTTATTACAAAAGTGGTTGGTACGCGATAACCACTTTTGTAATAAAGTTTATTGCAAAAGTGGTTGTATTGCAAAAGTGGTTGGTACAGCGCATGCCTTTTGCATGTAGACGGACTATTACCCAGTAAGGATTAAAGTTTAAAAACAAAACCGGGTGCGAGAATTATTGGTACTGGGCACTGTATAGGACTAGCCACTCGCAACAGCTCACCATAGGCATACCCTGGGAACTTTAAGTTTGCTTTTATCTATGGTAAAGCCGAGAAGTCCTCGGTTCGAATCCCACCTGCGGCAACCGCGTTGTGTCCTTGGGCAAGACACTTCATTTCCATTGCCCGCGTGGGGGCACGATGACGCCGTGTACTAAGGCGTACTTGCACGTCGATGGTTCGCATGTCTTCAACCAATCTAACCCTGCTCGTATGCAGTGCGGAGTTACGATGTTGGGGATCTGGCAGCTGCTCGTCGTTGCTCGGTGGTTCTCTCCGGGTACTCTGGCTTCCTCCACCCGTAAAACTGTCACGGTCATGATTATCCATTGTGCATAAATATGTGACCTTAAGCGCCAATAAATAAATAATAAATACTATGGTAGTGACTTGTGAGACTTGAATTAACATGATTGGTGGCATGCGGTGACGATACTGTTGATTCTAATATAGCGGAAATTACACCCAGTCTTTATTTTCAATATGTACCATTTTCATCAGAACTGTGAGAAAACGAAGAGGACTATACCAAGCTACATTTCGGTGAAAAGATTTGAATGTAAACGAATCGGGCAGTCAATTTCGAATCGAACAGGAGGATAGCAACGTAAGATTCGTAATCGAATCGAATCTCGAAGATTCGCAGGACCCTATGATACCCTCTCTCAAAAATGAAACAACTTATAAGAAAAGCCCATCACTCTGTGTTTAAATATTCAGAGTTGTTAACCAGGCAAGAGAAGACTCATCACAGGGGCTAATTTTAATTTGATTACGTTTGCTCCAATATGCGGTAAACTCGTAGACCAATCCCCTTTAGACCAATTCCCACGAGGCCAATTCCCCAAAAAACAATTCCCCTTAGGCCAACTGATGTCTTCTACTTTTAAAATAATTCTATATCAATAATTTGATATATTTATAAATATTTATAAATGTATTTAATGTGATTGATTTTCAAGCCTTTTAATAAGCAGTCATTTGCAGAATGAGGTCCCCAGAGGGTGAATTTGATCATGCTATCCCATACAGTGGGCCAGTTTATCCCCTGAGTACCTCTTTCTGTTTATTTTTGAGACCTTGATTCAGGTTGAGGTTCACAGAGGGTGAATTTAGTGATGCTACCCTGCTGTGCATTTTTTGTAAAATGTTATATGTACTGAGCTATGCTGAAATGTTATAAACCTATATTTTTTTGTATGTTATGCATGTAAATATTGTTTTTTATCAAATAAATTGCTTATCGGTAAATAAATATTTTCTTAATTATCCTCAATCAACCCTTAATCAATAACAGTATGTAGTTGGTCTAAGGGGAATTGGTCTTTTGGAATTGGTCTAAAGGGAATTGGTCTAGTGGGAAGACACCCACATTCTAACTACCTTGGTGGTTATTTATATTCATATATATTCACATCCAGCATGTGGCTTTGGGCTAGTGCACAATGTGTCACATTGTGCCTTTTCACACAAGCACATATAAAAATGGGATTCTCCAGAAGCTATCCTCAAATAATACAATACCAGTTCTTACAAGTTAAAAAATAATTTTCCTTAAACACGTTTAAATAAAAACACCTGCCAGACACACTTATTCCACCTATAATATGTTTTTATAAAAACAGACCCGGTTTTGGTTAAACGTGTCGAATGTTTAGTGGTTAAACGGCAGTGATTATGCATAAACGTGTAATGCCATTTTACTATAATCATTTCAATTGTTTATTTGCCAGACACTCTTAATAAACCCTATTACGCGTTTAAGGATATCTCATAAAACACTAAACATGTTTAAAATTTATAAATATTTTTTTATTTTTTCAAATGTCTGCAAAATAGATCAGTGTTTGACAATACAAGCATTTTTAAAAAGGAAAATAACAAAGTTGGTTGGCCAGATAAACAATATCCAGTAAATCAGTGCAAAATTAAGAAAACTGTACGTTGTATGATGATAACAATAATAATTCAAAAGTTATTCTAACTAATATTTCATTGGAATTTTGCAGCCTTATAGTTTTTATTTATTGGCCGTATCCGTCCGCGTAATATGCAAATTCAGCAGTTGAAAAAATATTATTTTTCAAAAAATTTCAACAAAACCATATCGTGTGATCCTTCGTTGGAACGAGCTTGTCGAGCTCGTTCCAACGAGGGGTCATATGATATGGTTTTGTTGAACTTATTTGAAAAATTAGAAAAAATGATATTTAAAATAATAAATTTTGATATCGTCTGCGTTTGGGTAAAGGGTTAAGGTCGCATACTTCTGCAAAATGGCCAATTGTGAGTGCAATCGTTTATACCCATGTTGCCCATTGTAGAGGACTTCCACCCCCAAGCATTGGTCACTGGGTCCTATCTTACCATCAAAACAGAGCTTGTTTACAACAGTAAACAAGCACTGCTTCACTTCCCGAGGTTCCCATAAGAAAGCATCATGTAGTATATTTTTTCTAGGTGTTGCGCATTGTATATTTATAGGATATATTGGGGGGGGGGGGGGGGGTATATATCTGCCTTCATCTTTCCTTGCTTCCATATAAACCATTATATTAACTGAATTCAGTATTTCCCGTGGCTGTTTATTGGGTTTAGTAGTATATGGCGCACACTTCTGCCCTGAACGTATGGACCCCGCGTGTGGACCCCGCTGCATTTATCGGTTTCTATGGTGACACATAGTTGCTTTAATTTAAATAATTTGTATTCTGAATTTATGTTTGCTTAAAAACGCCGGATTATCTAAAACGAACCGACAACGATTCAAAAACAACCCGCCATGCGTCTGAAATTATCAACCAACAAATTTACACCAGTGCTATTTTTTTTTAAAATACTTACTCTAAAAAAGTGGCCCTCTGACATTATGTACTGACTTGGGACAACAAAAGGCTGTTCAATACATTTTATTTTGTGTAACAGTATATAAAAAAACAGTAATTTTACATTATGATCGATAATTTGGGGAAATGTTGATTCTGGGGTGTTTGAAAACGTGCTCCCAAGTTACGGTATTTTTATTGTTGGGAGAATATGAAACTAAGCAAAATGATTGTTCGACTCACGTCTAAAACACACTCGATTCAGCTAAAAAATGTTGTCTCACTGAACTTTGAGAAACCCCAATAAATATAAAAATAAAATTGAACGAATCAAACAATGAGAAATTTCAGCGCGCCAAAAGAGCCGAGAAGACAGTGACTGGAATTCCATTGCGATACGACTATAATCTCGAAATGAAATGGTTTCGCGCGCTAAAGCCGAACAGGGACGGTGTACAGCAAGCCCCTTTCGACCCTCGACTAATGAATGCATGAAATGGTTTTGCACGCCAAAGGCGCACAGGAACGCTGTGAGGCAAGCCCCTTTCGACCCTCAGTGATTGTTTAAGATATGGTAGCTGCATGTCAAGGCATATTGAAGGAGGAAAAGGTTCGAGTACTCAGCAGTTGGTTGTCCCTGGCTGTAATATCAGTAGTGTAGGGTTGACTTTATGTAGCTCGTTGACTGAACCCTCGGGTGAGAACCAGTGTGAGAGGGGGTCCTCTCACAAAGGTTCTACCTCTCCCCGGGGGTGCTGTAGTGTTTTTTTCCGGTATATATAGTCTGCCACTTCGGAAAGGAATCCTGGAGCAATGGTGAGCCATCATTGGAAAGTAAAGTCTGCCTCAGTCTGTGTTAATCAGTTTTGAGGTTTTACAGTGGGATGTCTTTTTGGATAGATGACAACAACGGCCCTTTTCGAGGACCACCCATAGAAAGACCCGAACTTCCCTGCTTCGGGGGCAGGGGTGCATTGGAACCTATTCGGCTGGGTCAAAAATGCGCTCTACAGACGCTTACAAAAATGAGTAGAGGCTAGACGCAGGACCAACATTCGTCTCCCTTGAAGTGGGTGACCACTTATAGGGATGGAGCGGAGGATGTTCAGAGTCCATAGCGGTTACTGTTTCCATAACGGTTATAGTTTCCATAGCGGTTATTGGGATGCTGGCGATAAAAAAGAAAGCATCTCTGCGTACCTGCTAAAAGAAGGAAGAATTAGTTGGATAAAAGAAAACAAAAAGAAAAAAAAATCATTTTTTGTTACTTATGGCGGTGAACTATTAGTGGTTTAGCCAAGTCGGTGAAGACAGTCCTTCCTGGTAAAAGGTCACAGCAGAGCCGTTATTACCGCCGGTTAACCCTTTACCCAACGAATCGCCCGCATCCGCTCGCGTAATATCCAAATTCCGCAGCTGAAAAATATTATTTTTCGAAAAATTTCAACAAAACCATATCATGTGACCCCTATTACGAGCTCGTTGAGCTCGTTCCAAAGAGGGGCCACATAATATGGTTTTGTTAAAATTTTTCGAAAAAATTTAAAAAATAATATTTAAAATAATAAATTTTGAAATCGTCTGCGTTGGGTAAAGGATTAATTCATCTCCCCGTTATTGATTTTGTTTGTTCATGGACATTGAGTCCTACTGAGTTTCTCGTTTTGTGGCATTTGGTTTTAAATAATTACATTGTTAATGTTGTTATACGTTTTGGGTCCAAATACTCAATCCCCATTGGTCAGCTGGATGAAAACGTCATGACCAAATGTAATTCATTTTCCAATGAATACATTTGGTCGAACTTTGACCCGCATTTACGGTAGAGCGCAGTTGACAGAATGTAAATCGGGCGGTGTTTGGGCGGGTTTTTAACCTTTAGCGCCTCTCGCAGTGATCATCGCCGCTGCTGTTTCTTTGGTGACATTTCCCAACTGTGGCATAAAGCCCGTTACTAAAATACTCGTTCCCATTTCTAAAGTTAGGAAAATTAAAGCTTATTTGCCTTTGGGATATCATTTAGACGGAACCGATGCTCAACTCACAGTTGTGCGCTTTGTCTTTTGTGTGAGGGTGGTTTTTCGCCTCGTTCGTTTGTACATGTTTTATTTCGTCTTTCTGCTTTCTTGTTTGGTAAAAAGTAGTTTAAACAGTTACGGAATGTAATTATAAGAATTGAGTGCAATTTTTATAATCTTTATTTGAGTATGAACGTGTGGGAATGGGTACAAATTATGTGTGAATCCCGAAGGATTCATACAATTTGTACCCATTCCCACACGTTCATACTCCAATAAAGATTATAAAAATTGCATTCAATTCTCAAGTGATTTAGCGGAGTCAGTGAAGACAGCCCTTCCTAGTGGAAGGTCACTACTGAGCTGTTATTACTGCCTGTTAATTCACCATCTCGCTCCCGATTCTGTTTTTAGGACCTCCGGTCGTTAATGATTTTATTTGAGTCAGTGAAGACAGCCCTTCCTGGTAGATGGTCGCAGTTGAGCCGTTATTACTGCCTTTTTATTCAACTTCTCTCGTCCAGTTTTACCTTAATTTTGGGAGAGACAATGTTGAATGGTTGTTAGGACAGTTGTTTATTTAGAATATGGCCTCATTTTAACATTGCCGGTTTTTGCTTTTGATCAGGTTAGTTGTTTTGTGGCTAAATCAGGTCAGTGGTTTCTAGGCGTTTGTGAGGGCATATTTTTGGGTTTTTGTCTACTGGCACAGATCTTAGTTTTGGTATTAGATTGCTGCCTTCGAGCCGTTCTAGGTTTTTGGAAGCTTGCGTGGCATGGCGGTCTTTGATGGTTGGGAATTTGGCCCTATTGTGGAGACGTTTTATGGGAGTGTCGTATGTGGCTCTGAGGGCTATTCTCAGTGCTTGGTTCTGGACTCTTTGGAGTTTGGCAATGTTGCTCTTGTTTGTTTCAGACAGGACAAGGGCCCCATATTCAATTACAGGTCGACGAAGGCCTTGTACAGATTAAATAGTACAGTTTTGTTTGCTCCCCAAGAGGTACCCCTTAGCATTTTGAGTAAGTTTTTTCGTTTGGTTGCTCTAGTGTCTATTCGTATGTTTCGTAAGGCTGAGTCTCGAGTCAAGGGTGATTCCCAGGAATTTTGCTTCAGTGCACCTTGGAAGGGTTTTTCTTTTTAGTTGGAGATCGAAGTCGCGGTTTTTTCTCCTGTTGTTGGAGGTTATTCTTTGGGCTCGACTAAAGAATAAAATTTTGAAATTAAAACTGGTCATGGACTGCGCACATTGTGAGTGTTCGAAAATTGAACTTGGAAAGTCATTTATAGAAACAGGAATAAGTCCAAATTCCTCCCAATCTATTATGGTAATCTACTTTAAGAACTCTATTTATTTTATGGTTAAATAAAAAATGCATTATGTCAAACAAAAAAAATGCATAGTAGAATTTGCAGTGTATTTTACCTCCCCAGCCGCAATCTTTGAAAGTTTTTTTTTTAAATTTTATTTTGTATGCGTAACTTTGTGTCGGACCGTGTTATGGTTTTTGTGAACCATTTGTGGGTCCTCATTGTTTGTGAGTGAGTTCTCACTGTTTGTGAGTCCCTCACAAACACCTCACAAAACAATGAGGACCCACTCACAAATGATTCCTCCCATCCTCAAGGAGTGACCAATGATCACTAAACGAGTGGTCAATGATCACTAAATGAGTGGTCAATGATCACTAAATGAGTGGTCAATGATCACTAAACAAGCGGTCAATGATCACTAACCGAGTGATCAAAGATCACTAAACGAGTGATCAATGATCACTAACCGAGTGATCAAAGATCACTAAACGAGCGGTCAATGATCACTAAACGAGTGGTCAATGATCACTGAGTGATCAAAGATCACTAAACGAGTGGTCAATGATCACTAAATGAGTGATTAATGATCACTAAACGAGTGGGCAATGATCACTAAATGAGTGATCAATGATCACTAAACGAGTGGCCAATGATCACTGAGTGATCAAAGATCACTAAACGAGTGGTCAATGATCACTAAACGAGTGGTCAGTGATCACTAAATGAGTGATCAATGATCACTAAATGAGTGATCAATGATCACAAAACAAGTGATCAATGATTCGTCACAACACCTCACAAACACCGAGGAGTGCCTCACAACTCCTCACAAACAATGAGGAATTCCTCACAACCCACTCACGAACAGTGAGGAGTGTCTCACAACCCCTCACAAACAATGAGGAATTCCTCACAACCCCCTCACGAACAGTGAGGAGTGCCTCACAACCTCTCACGAACAATGAGGAGCAACCCACAAATGATTCCTCCCATCTTCAAACATGGACCCCAGATACTTCAAACATAGCGTATCTAATGTACTGTGGTGGGGTGAGGTAAACTAACCACCCTCCCATAAATCCTCACCTACACTGAAGGGTCTCTCACAACCCCCTCACAAATACTGAGGGGTCCCTCACAGCCCCTCACAAACAACGAGGAGAGCCTCACAACCCCCTCCCAAACACTGAGAGGTCCCTCACAACCCCTCACAAACAATGAGGAGTGCCTCACACCCCCACCCAAGCACTGAGAGTTTCCTCCCAAATGACTCCTCCCATCCTCAAACAAGAAAATCCGATACTTCAAACATAGCATATTTTGTTGACTGAGGTTGAGATGAGGTAAACTAACCTCTCTCATTCGATCACGGATTTTAGAATAGTAATTTATCGACCAACAAAACTATCACTTGGTTGCAGATTTCATATCGACTAGTAATTTATCAGTAATCAGTTTGATATGTTTTGATCTCTGGTTTATATCGATTGTTAACCCTTTACCCAACGTAACGGCAAAGACCGGCCAGTTCTAATCACAAAAATCGCCAATCAATTTTCATTATTTTTTGTCTCAAAAACATAGGTTATGACCACTCTTTGGAACGAGCTCGGCGAGCTCGTTCCAAAGAGGGGTCATAACCTATGTCTTTGAGACACAAAATGATAAAAATAGATATTCAAGAATTTCGTTTCCAAGTGTCGTCTGCTTTTCATGTTAGGTAAAGGGTTAAAAAATCCAGTATATCTCAGATTTTATCATTGTTTTATTTGTAGTGTGTCGTAAACTACCGAGTGCCTTTCTCGACAATTATCGCATTTGCTTGTTTTCGGAAATCCCCGTAAATTACCGAATGTAATTTCGTGACTATTCGGCAATTATTCAAAACAAACACTACCCACTGATACTGTGATCCAATAAAAATTCGGTTGTTATTAAGTGGGCACATTAATCAACTGTTAAAAAATCCAGTATATCTTAGATTTTATCATTGTTTTATTTGTACTGTTTAACGTTTACATCGATGACCTGAGTTGGCGAATAAGTAAGGTCAAAGTAGGTTGTAGTGTCGGCAAAGTTACAGTCAATAACCTGTGCTATGCTGACGATATGAGCCTCGTAGCTCCAACAATTAAAGGTCTCCGTATTCTGTTAAGAATTTGTGAACAGGAGGCGGATTGTCTAGATATTATCTTCAACAGCAAAAAGTCAGTGTGTATGTCATTCATTCCTCGGTCCTTCTCAAAAATATCATTTCCGAAAGTCCACCTCAATGGCTCTGAACTCACCTTTGTTGATAAATTTAAATATTTAGGTCACATATTACATAAATCTTTGAAAGACGACCTAGACATTGAAAGACAATATCGAGCAATATGTGTCAGATCCAATCAATTGATTCGGGAGTTTTCCAACTGTACCCCAGCCGTGAAAACCTTATTTGAGAAATATATATCCCCTCTCTATAGCTGTCATCTTTGGGCACAGTATAGTCGAAAGAGTATGCAACGTCTTATTGTCTGCTATAATAATGCATACAGACTACTACTCACATATGACAAATTCTGCAGCGCAAGTAATATGTTCGTATCGGACAGAGTTCCATCCCTTCTAACCCTATGGAGGAGATTCATGTATTGTTTCCGAAAACGTATTTTCTCTCTCGAAAACAAAATCACGCAATTCTTGTTACGCTCAGACCTCGGGTACTCATCGGCTTTATTCAACGTTTGGATCTCCCTACTGAACTACTAATTGAATTAAGTTTCACGCCTGTCACCCGCTAAAGCTTTTCTCACATTATTTGGAGTTGCAGGTTAAAGACATGACTGTCTATGTTGAAGTCCCGTCATAAGCGGTTACCATCATGTACTTTACCGCGTATTTGTGTGATGCTACAGTTGTAAACATATATATTTATATATATATATATAGATTATTATTTTTTTTTTTATGTTCTTTTGTGTGTTCTATGGACCACTCTGTCTGAAATAAAGAATTATTATTATTATTATTAGTAAACTACCGAGAGCCTTTCTCGGAAGTTATCGCATTTGCTTGTTTTCGGAAATCCCCGTAAATTACCAAATGTAACTTCGTGACTATTCGGCAATTATTCAAAACAAACACTACCCACAGATACTGTGATCCAATAAAAATTCGGTTGTTATTAAGTGGGCGCATTAATATTCCGGAATGTGGTCTAATACAAGACATATTTCATCAACAAAATGCAGGTACATGAGTTGTTCTCATGTATTATCTTATTTTTATATCGATATTTGCCCCAGAAAGGTGTCGAGTTTTGTATAAAATAAGTGTTTACTCAAAAGTTATGCTATAGTCATAGCTGCTGATAGGGGTACATAGGGACATGTTTAAAAATGTATACGGGAATTAATCGTGACATGCGCTGTAGTATGGTTCAGTGAATCAGATTTCATTTCGACTTGTGCTGTAATATGATGCTTGAACATAACAATTAATCTCGATCCGTACTGAACCATCAATATAGACTACACGCAGGAGGTAGGGGCGGAGAGAGAGAGAATCAATTGAAGCGTTGTATATTAATTTTGATTTTGTGCTCATAGTCGGCAAAGGGTGGTCGGAGTGGGGAAGTTATGGTCGGCTCAACATGCTAACCGGATCGTCATAAAATCGCTCAGTTGTGTGGACAACAGGTGAAAATTTACAATCACCCGCAGAGTGGGGATTCCACCCAATCAATAATTGCAAATTTGTTGCAAGGCATAACAACCACAAGCAAAGTTTCAGCCAATGGACCTCCGGGTTAAACCCGGAGGTCCATTGGTTGAAACATTGCTCGTATTTTTTGTCGATATGTACAAAATTTGAAAGTTATAGTTTGGGTGATAACTCCACTCTGCGGGTGATTTAATTACAATCCACTCTCCACA
Organism: Pictodentalium vernedei; assembly: GCA_031216915.1. Classification (NCBI taxonomy): domain Eukaryota; kingdom Metazoa; phylum Mollusca; class Scaphopoda; order Dentaliida; family Dentaliidae; genus Pictodentalium; species Pictodentalium vernedei. Next base: position 24,400,704 of record CM062297.1, read on the forward strand.
TACTGTATGACTACCCTTAACTGAGAGAGTGCTAAATTATTTTTGACCATCCAAATTTGTTCGCTTGACTTTGCCTTGTTACAATTCATGGGAGAGTGCCTGTGGGCGTGTCTGTGTGCGTGCCTGTGGGCACTCTCCCATAAATTGTAACAAGGTAAATCCTAGGAGACTAAATAATATCACTTCAAAGATAATACGACGCACATCTACTGAATTTGAAGCCTTTAAGTTCCAGTACCTGCACTTCATAATAGAGCCCAAATATGGGCTTCCAGCACTCGACCAGTTAAGTATCGAATACCAGTTTTACTCAATTGAACACAAAATTAAAGCAAATTTTTCCAAGTTTGTACAAGTTAAAAAAAACTATAAATCAGCTGCGTCTACATGAATAAATCTTAAGCGGAATTTAACAGGATGTCTGCAGAAAATACGCTATTTCATTACACCCCGACTTCAAATGTTGAAATGCGGGCTCAAAATTAATTATCCGTTTCATTTAATATATAAATTCGCTGAGATTGTCATAAAGGTCTTGTCACAAACACGAACGCTTCTTCATATTTTCAGTCGATCAGAAAACACATGTAACGCGTGCACGTGACGATTTCGTGCCCTCTGATTGGCTGACATGTATAGTGACAATCACAAAGGGCGTGGCTTTCTATTGGCTCGTTAACACTTTATCGTTTTCTGTGATACATTTTCATCGATAAACAAAACTTTTACTTGAGTTAAAAGCGATTATTGTCACCTTTGAGAAAAATGGTGGCCGGACATTACTTGAATTTGTAAATTTTAAACGCACTGGTCCACACAATTAACTGTTAAACACCTGGGGGCTGTTTTGATGAGCCACAGACCGCAATGAACAAGAAAACAATCTACCTCCGTCATTTAAATTTCAGTGATGTATAAATGTAAAGGGGGTAGGTGACCCATTGTTCGCAAACACAATAGATCCCCTAATACGTACCCACATTTGTAAATAAAACAAAGAATTTTTGTAGTTATACCAATTCCTAGCCCCTCTTCCAGGTCGAGGTCCTGAACCCGCTGCCAATGCGCGCACTCAAACCAAAGAACTCTCGACGATTCACAAATTAGTCAGGTCGCAATGGCTTCAAACCCGACAGTGTCCGTACCTTCGGCGCACTGAAACTTTTCAAATTACTCTTGGGGTTATTTGTCCCAAGCCAGTACCTATCTCGTATTTTTGGGTGGGTAATACCGAGCCGCGTATCCCCTTCCCACTTTTGCGGCTAATCGGTTAACACCGTTTATACCAATTTTACAGTGAGAGGGGTATGTAAATGCGGGCACTGCTGTTTTTCTCCAAAGGCACAGTCAAAACCTGAACGATAGAATGGTAGTTCTTTTTTCGGGGGGGGGGGGGGGTATATTTCTTCCTTTCCAGGAATAAATCGCTCGAAAATGGGATATTATTTTGGCTTGAGCTGTAGTCTTGATACTTGAAGCTGATGCCACCACAGACATAAAATCAGAAATAAATCCGCAACGTACGAATTACGTAGTACACAGTCTATGAACGTCGTTGTCGGGAGCGCGGTGGCTCATTGGTAGACTGTTGGACTTCTATGCTAGAGGTCCCGAGTTCGATCCCCGTCCGGGGCGACCCGCGTTGTGTCCTTGGGCAAGGCACTTTATCCTGGTTGCCTACATGGGGGGCACGATGACGCCGTGTACTAAGGCGTACTGCACGTCGATGGTGCACATGTCGTCAACCGCTGTAACCCTGCTTGAGCGGAGCTTGAACAGAGTTAGAATGTTGAGGAGCTGACAGCTGCTCGTCGATGCTCGGTGGTTCTCTCCGGGTACTCCGGCTTCCTCCACCCGTAAAACTGTCACGGTCACGATTAGCCATTGTGTATAAGTATGTGACCTTAAACACCAAGAAATAATTAATAAATAGCGTCGTTGTCAACATGTTTCTTGCTTGACAGAATAATGTTTGTGGGTGTTCCTCGTTGATTTGTGAAACCGAAAGCTTTTTCTGATACTTTTAGATAAAGGGATAATAATGCACGACGGATTTGGAGAATTGTCTGAAAAATTCCAGAAAACCATAACACGGTCCGACACAAAGTTGCGTAAACACGATAAAATTTAAAAAAGATTGCGGCAGGGGAGGTAATTCTCGAGTTACGCTGCCAATTCTACAATCACACAACTGTGCAATTGTTTTTTTTTCATTATATTTTTTTTTCTGTTTGACATAATGATTTTTTTTATTTATCCGTAAAATAAATAAAGTTCTTAAAGTAGATTACCATGACAGCTTAGGAGGAATTTGGGTTTATTCTTGTTTCTCTAAATGACTTTCCGAGTTCAACTTTCGGACACTCACAATGTGCGCAGTCCATGACCAGTTTTCAATTCAAAATTTTATTGATGTGTTGGAGTACGAGCAAAACAATACAGACGTCTGTCCACTTATGGGATGCACGTTCCAACGTGCAATTTTTAAATTTATTTGGGGCAATCGTTGTACTGAACCCATTGCCAGATCTACCATGTATCTCCCGAAAAGTGAAGGTGGTATGTGTCTCATTAATATAATAGCTAAGATCAGGGATCTAAGATTACATCATCTTCGACCCTTTTCAGATACCGAATGCATGGTTAACCCTTTACCCAACGAATCGGCTGCATCCGTCCGCGTAATATGCAAATTCAGCAGTTGAAAAAATATTATTTTTCAAAAAAATTCAACGAAACCATATCATGTGACCCCTCGTTGGAACGAGCTCGTTCCAACAAGGGGTCACATGATATGGTTTTGTTGAAATTTTTTGAAAATTAAAAAAAAATGATATTTAAAATAATAAATTTTGATATCGTCTGGGTTGGGTAAAGGGTTAAATGGAAGCTATTTACCAAATATTGAATGGGTTTTCATTTACGTCATTTTGATTCTTCTTTGGCATCGAATAATGTTCCACCTTCCTTTTGGAAGCCAGTTTTTTTACACTGAATGCTGGCTTGCTTTTAGGCTATTCACCTCCAACAAAAAAATTAATGACACCGTTTCCAAACGTCAATTATATTTAATTATGCTCTCTCCATATACCAGTACTCCTTTAATCACTTTCTCCTTTAGTTGTTGCAAAAAACAAAAAAAATCGATCTGTAGATTATGCCTCTGCTTGGAAAAATCTTCACATACTTTCATTGATCCATTCGCCCGAGTCACCCTATGGGAGATTTTACATAATATTCTTCCCGTGGCTGTTCGCATGGTGTGGTTTCGTGGTAGTGATAAGTGCGTTTTATGTCGTGTCGCTACTGAAAGTAATAAACATCTCTTTTGTGTCTGTCCTTTGGTTCAGTCTCTATGGGATCTTGTTTTCCATTGGATTTCAGGTCTCACCAGGGCTGTTATTTCTCCAAATCCAGTCACAATTTTATTTTTGATGCTTCCTCCTTCCTGTCCGTCTTTTGCGAAAGCGTCTTCGTTTTGTCTCATTACCGAAGCAATTAGAGCTGTATGGTTTCGACGAAACGATATATATACCATTCCCCGTCTGCTGTTTCGATTACTACCCAGGCAATTGTTTCCTCCTTCGTTGGAAGAATCCATTTCCGTCTTTTTATTGATTTTTATCGTCTTCCTCGGGAGGTTTTTTGCCGTTATTGGATCCATACGTCTCAAATTTGTTCCATCTCTAATAATAAATTACTACGCCACTTCTAGTGCCAGTAAAATTTCCCCATATTTTCAGGAAAATGGTGTAATTCGGTTAAAACTAAAATTCGTCGTTTAATCTAGTTTCTACTCCCTTATAACCTAATTAATTTTCCCTTGGCCTTCAATGAGACCTGATTTTCAAAAATGCATTCTGTGAATTATCATGTTTGCTACATCGCTCTGCTACGGCCCTTGCTGTGATACCTTGTTTTTATGCCGGTGCAGACGTTGTTTTGGTTTTAATAAACGTTTATTAAAATATAAAAAAAAAATATGGGATGCACGTTGCATCCCCAAGTGCAGATCCTTTTCGTTATTCGTATCGCTCCTCAGCGTCCCTGCGCGCCATCGGCGCGCGAAACCATTTCTTTTCGACATTAGTCGTATCGCAATGGTCCCCAGTCACTGTCTTCTCGGCTCTATTGGCGCGCTTACATTTCTCATTGTTTGCTTCATTCAATTTTTTTACAGTTATTGCGGTTTCTCAAAGTTCAGTGAGACGACAATTTTTAGCTGAATCGAGTGTTTTCAAATCGTGAGTTGAACAATCACTACGCTTAGTTTCATATTCACCCAACAATAAAAATACCGTAACTTAGAGCAAGTTTTCAAACACCCGAGGATCAACTTTTCCCCAAATTATCGATCATAATGTAAAGTTACTGTTTTTGTATATATTGTTAGACAAAATAAAATGTATAGAACCTTGAACAGCCTTTTGTTGTCCCAAGTCAGTACATAATGTCAGAGGGCCACTTTTTTAGAGTAAGTATTTTCCAAAAAAAAATTGCCCTGGTGTAAATTTGTTGGTTGATAATTTCAGACGCATGGCGGGTTGTTTTTGAATCGTTGTCGGTTCGTTTTAGATAATTCGGCGTTTTTAAGCAAACATAAATTCAGAATACAACCTATTTAAATTAAAGCAACTATGTATCACCATAGAAACCGATAAATCAGCGGGGTCCACACGCAGGGTCCATACGATCAGGGCAGAAGTGTGCGCCATATACTACTTGGTTTTTTGCACGATAGTTTTGGCAACATGTACTGACAAGGAATTGCCAACAAACGACCGCAAAGCCACGGGGCGTAGAATGGTAAAATGGTACAAAATATATACGAAGTTGAAACAGACATACATTAAGACAATCCATATCATGTTATTGTCATCTAATTTAAGGAAATTTCTGTAATTTGTTTGGCTGATTATAACCACAGAATGACCAGCGCTCGTAACTGGATGTCGTGGTACAATGTGTATTCGAATATTTTGGAAACAATATGTCGATACACATTGAACAAATAAAAATATTATTGTGGCAACTGTAATATAATTATCTGCATTTCTAACATACAGTTAAAACTAGAAGTCCTGTCATGTACTGTGCGCTTATATAGGCTTAATTGCGCGTAGAAATTGCGCGCAGTTGCCATATCGAATGACAACCAATGCACGACAGGTTCTCCAAGTTACTCTTTGCAAACACAAACAATGTTTCTGCCAATGGACCTCCGGGTAACCCGGAGATCCATTGGCTGAAACACTGCTTGTGCACAGGCCATATGTACAGAATTTGATAGCCTTACTATGGCCATAACGCGTAGATCGACGTGCTATTTGTGCGCATTTCATGGCAGGACTTCTAGTTTTAACTGTAGGTGCGACTTTGAGAAGTATCTATACATCTTTGAGGCAACATAAGAAAACATTTCAATCGAATTATATGTAAATCCCACTTTTCTTTGGGGTTTGACACTGTTTAGAATGTCTCACACTTTACATTCATTTAAGCTCAGACAGTACATTTTCTTTCTCTTTCAGATAAAATCAACTGTTCTACGTAGACGGAAAGTGAAATGTTATCGCCGTATAATCTTAGTATTGATAACAGCTGTATTGTTTGTGGGTATTTTATCTTATGTGGATATCTCATCTTTCTGTCTCTGTAGTGGCTCTTTCAAAGTTGCTAGTGGATACCCAACATTTTCTGCACAACTCACACCTGATGGACATAACGTGGGGCATGATAATCAACCTCGGATACCCAACATTGTACATTATGTTCTTGACTACAAACTTCATGATTTCTCCTTTCAATTTTTTTTGAGTGTTATGAGTGTAGTGAAGTTTGTGAAGCCGGAAAAAATAATTCTTCATTGTATCGCTCGACCCTACAACTCAATATGGTGGGCAGCGACAAAGCGATATGTAGGTCCTAAGTTAGAAGTTAGACTTGTATTCATTGAAGAGTTAGTTGATGTCTCTACTCTTACTTTTAAACGGGACGTTGATCGGAATTATTTCAAAATGAAATTGTTATTAGAAGAAGGTGGAATAATGTTCGAACCAAATATAATAGCTACCAACTCCCTTGATGGACTGCGTAGACATAGTTTAGTTCTTAGAGAAGCGTCTAAAATTGAAACTTGCAACTGCAAACATGTTTTGATGTCTACACCGAATGATAGATTGCTGCGAATGTGGCTTTTGAATCCCTTGAACACATTGTTTACTAAACCTCGGTCTTCAAACGTTCCTCCACTACCATCTGTACAAACCAGTAGATTGAGAAGTTCTTTTGGATTAATCAGTTATGTTAGAAATTTTTTTAGTATATCAAAACAGCCATCTAAGTCACTATCTTGGAATCTTACACATCTAATTCAAATTAACCCATCACTAACAGAACTGGACAAAAGTCTTATGTTAAATAGTCCCGTTCGTGAATTAGTGGAAATAATATTATATAATACAGTTACGAACAATACTCGTATTCCCAATAATTATCATTATATTTGGAAAACATCAGAATCACGTGATTTGAGTTTTATTGAGCATCAAAGTGTCAAAAGTTTGTTTTTTAATGTCAAACCTGAAAAAATATTTGTTCATGCTAACATAGAACCATCAGGCAAAAGATGGAACGATGTTTTGTCTATTAAGGAAGTTGTGTTTGTTCGACACAGCCAAATTGATATGAATAAAATTGAAAATCTGAAGTATCACATTTTAAGGAAAGATGGAGGTATTATTGTTCAGTTTGGAGTGATGTTTATAAACTCCTGCGATGCACTCCGAGGCACACACATTCTACTGTCTGCTAATAAGGGCTTATCTACAGACAGTGTAATAATGATACCACCAAACGAGCAAAAACTTGTCCAGCTGCTGATGACAGGAAACGTATCTGATTCAATCATCAAAGAAAGCATTAAACACGGTGTACTGGAAGACGAATGCACTCTAACATTTCGAACTATGGAAGAAGCAAACAGAACAGTTGTTTGTGAAAATTGGAAAAGAAGCATATGGGTCAAGATCAATGATGTTAACAATATTCTAACAGATGAAACAGTTGTTATGTCAATGGACAGCAGCGTTGGTGAAATTTTACGTTACGTTTTATATGGTGTTTCTCATGTCATCAAACAATCATCGTTTAAAGTTCCCAACATAGTTCATTATATTTGGCTTGGTAAGACCAGATCATTAGGATTTATGAACTTCCTTAGTATATTTAGTGCTCATTCAGTTCAAAAACCTGATAAAATATATTTTCATTATGAAACGCTTCCAACAGGTGCATGGTGGGAGAAAATACAAAAAGTAGTTCCAAATATAACGTTATTAAAGACTAAATCTAATTCTACACTAGGTGGTAAAACGGTCAAGTGGGTTGAACATAAAACAGATTATGTTCGGATACGTACACTGCAGAAATACGGAGGTATATATGTGGACACGGACATACTTTTTATTAATTCATTAGATCCACTAAGAGTGTACGACTACGTTCAGGCTATAGAGAACCCCGGATTCCTTGGCAGCAGTTTTATTCTCTCCAAACCAAACTACAATTTCCTGAAATTATGGGAAAAAGGCTACATATCCAATTATAAGAGTATGAAATGGGATTTCAATGCAGTAGTTTACCCTTATTATCTGTTGGTGAGAGACAAAGGTCCCGTTTGGTTAGCGCCCACGAGAAAAGTGTTCATTCCTATATATTCGAACCTCGGTGATCTTTATGATAATAACAGACGGTTTTACTGGAAAGATAATTATATTATACACCTATGGGCTAAAATGGGCCTGCCAAAGGATATGCCTCACGAGGAGGCAATATACTCACCAAGATATTACAACACCACATTTGGTGAGATATCTAGAAGAATTTATGAAGAGTATAAACGTAAAATTGCAGCAGCATAGCAATGACACTAACGTGGTTCTCGAAGGAGGGGGGGGGGGGGGCTTCGAACAATTACCTCCCTACCATCGTTGAATGCTGTTATTCCCCGGTGGAAGAAAGGTGTAGAAATTTTCTCTGTCAACACAGCTACAGAGATGAAATCTTACCTGGCAACTAGGATCTTTTATCTGTCAACACAGCGGCAGAGATGAAATCTAACCTGTCGACCTGGATCTTTTCTCTGTCAACACAGCGACAGATATGAAATCTTCTTACCTCTTGACTTGGCTGTTTTCTCTGTGAACACAGCGGCAAAGATGAAATCTTACCTGCCGACTTGGATCTTTTCTCCCCCTACTGCATGTGTAACATACGTCTGTCCAGGGTGAGATAGCAGGGAGAGACTATTATAATCCCTGATGGGAATGGGTGTGGGATGGGAAAATCTCACCCGAGGGCAAGATATTTGGGCCAGACACGAGGCTTGCCGAGTGTCTGGACCAAATATCTTGTCCCGAGGGTGAGATTTTCCCATCCCACACCCGTACCCATCAGGGATTATTTTTCTCCCCCACCATACAGCGGTTACGTTAGCCAGAGGTAATCGGCGGTCACGTGCTGATATAATCAACTCATTTGGTATTCGATGTTTTGAAAAAGTAATGACACCATCGGAAAGAGCATGCAAAAGTTACGTAGATACCAAAGGTATATACCACGAAATCAATTAGGAACGGTGGCATCTTGGGGTTTAAAGAGTTTTAGAGCATCAAACTTTGATCACACGGAATTCTGATGACGTCAATATGAATTAGTTGGTAGCAAGAAACTGATACGATATACATAACGTCATAATAACGTTATAAATGTATAACATCACGTGGGTGGGGTGGGATACATCTGTCTCTCCCTGCTATCTCACCCTGGACAGACGTATGTTACACATGCAGTGGGGGAGAAAGATGTATCCCACCCCACCCACGTGACGTTATACTTTTATAACGTTATTTCAAAGATAAACAAATTGTACTGCACATGCGCAAGTATCTATGCGCATGCGTAGTACAATTTGTTTATCTTTGAAACATGATGTTTTTTAACGTGGTGAAGTCGGATATTTTTCAACATTTCTTGAATTTGATGCTGTGTTTGCGTTAAAAAATGATGCAGACACGTAAATAAATTATATTGGGGCTGAGTACGACAAGTAGAATGTTGATTATGTGATTTTTGTCTTCGATATGAAGCGTGAACTGAGTCGTCCCAAATGCGGCCAGTTTCTTTCAGTTTTAGTCAGATGAAATTTGAACGGGTCTCTCAAAGACTGTCAGGGCCAGGAGGGCCCCGGGTCACAGTCTTACAAAGACTATGTTTCCCCATGATGCTCGATCACAAAACCAAATATCCTTCAAATTGGAGTAGCAATGGTTGAGATACAAGGGAGGATGTTGGTACATGTAATGATGAATGGGTAAGATTAAGAGGACAGGGGTCACCACTGCACGGCCCTAGATGCACCTTTGATTGTGCACCTTCCAGGTCTGGGGCATAATAATCGCAACACACCCGCCTTATCAGTTCATAATTTCAGTAAAATAAAAGAAATTATCAATTTGAATTAATTAATAGATGATGGAAATTATTTGGCTTCCTTCGCCTTCTCGTACTATTTAATTACCACAAACAATATCAGTTTGATGCTGACAAACGAAACTGAACGCATGTGGTCTGGTTAAAAAGTAACTCGGCATGAATAATGAAGAAATTGCGAATATTTCGTGTATTTCATTTGTTTAAAAGTCAATTGCAGCTAATATTGACCGTGCATTCGATAATTCGTCTCGGTTCTGACCACATGGCCACGCTGACACTCAGTGACAGCGGTTATGTTTATTGTGATATGCAAATTGGGGGATGGTTTCCGGTGAAGGAGATTTGTCACATTTGTCAGTGTAAAACGATCATAAAAGACACTGATCGACGCTTGTATTACTATGGTTGGTTGCAAGAAAAAACTAAATTCTCAGCATCGTCCAAGCGCACCTTATTTAAAAGCACGAATGCATCATTTTCAACCCATCTTCAATCGGTCCTTTGCAGACATCAAACATACCCGCCTCAAATTAGGAAGTAAATAACTTCACAACATCTGGGGGAAATCAACACACTCAATATAGTTCCAGGTCACTTGGAATATACTTCGTGAAAAAGTGATTTCTGAAGCATTCTGCTTACTTTGTTATGAATATTGCCTTATTTTATGTGTATCGTCCCGATTTTATACACTCGGTTATTTTTTTTACAAGTGGTCCATGTTGTCTTTCTAGTGCGCAATAATTCAGATTTTTTGTCAACAAAAAAGTTCAGACGGCCTGTAAACACGAGAGGGAATTTCGAACCATATTTTGCAGTTATGACATTAACATCTCAAGTATTTGCTGTCACCTGTTTGCAAATCCGCTCATACATTGTCTCGAACAAATAAAGGGCGTGATCACGTCCTTGCATTCTTACGATTGCCCAAATTGAGTATTTCTGCAAGAACCACATCGTAATCACATGACCGGAAAAACATCATTGAAACATGGCCACATCCGGAACATCAAACATTTGTGTTGGTGTTATTACATTCAAACGTCAAAACCCACCAGAGTGTGTGTCAAAAAAATGCTTTCTCCGAGTCTGTAGTATGTTATCATTATATTGAGGACAAGGCATTCGAATTACCGATTATTTTGTGGTTTTACCGGTTCGTTACTTATGCCATTTGCAAATTAATCTTCTTCAAAATCCTAAAATTCACTTTTTTTCCTGAAAAAAATTATATGTACCTTTTCTATGCACTTTACTCATTATTTTGATATATAATTTGCCTTTCCTTACTTCTCTTATCTGTTTCTGAGGCATTGGGAAAAATGTCAAAAAATTGACCAAAGTTAGGTTGGACGACCCCTTAACGTTCTGGCGGGCGTTTGGCTTTCGGCAGAATTCTGCAGGGTTCAAAGTATCACCTTTGCGGAATTCTGGCAGAAGTCATGTGACTTGGCAGAATTTTAACACTATAAAAACAACGCCAACTCCCGTTGCCCGTTTGCTAGAGTCCGAAGGGAACAAGCCATTTTAATTGAAGCCGTAACACTGTAAGTGTTAGCCCAACATTTTATTTTATTATTTTTATTTTCTTTATTATGTTGCCTGAAGTGGCAGAAATAATAACACTTTATCTTTATTTGACCCAGTAGGATAGGATTTAGAGTCCGTGCCTGAAAGGGCAAAAGGCTCAAAAGTTTAATTTTAGTTGAAACTTTTGGCAGAATTTTCTTCAGTTTAGGCCTGAAAGGGCCACCGATTATATTTATTTTTCAAACATTTTTGCATTGTTGTTTCATACAAAAGGCTTGAAAGAGCCAGTGTGAATGTTAATAACTTTTAAAAGACACTACCCCTATAAAGACCCCAGGTCTTCCCATTTTATTATTTATTTAATCTCTCAATATCACACAGAAGGCTTGAAAGAGCCAGTGTGTAATAGACCCTATCCCAGTTAAGGCAATATGCATTATTTTTTTATTTATAAACTTGTATACACTAAAGCTTGAAATAGCTGTGTTTTGCAGAATCTACCACACCGCCACCCAAATGTCAGCTTATTGAGCAAAGGATTGTTTAAATCATTTGGATTATGATCCATCTCCATGTTAAGACTATAGAGCCTGAAGTGGACAAAGTTTTATTTAGTGAGATGGTGCTGTATTCCATCTACAGGAAAGTAAATTATGTCAATCTCTATTTCTCATGACCCTACCGCCCACCACCCTCTCCTTTAGTTCAGACGAAAATCTTTAAGTTTACATAAATTACCCTAAAAGTGTACTGTTGTTAAACCTACAAAAAATGAGATACCTTCAACAGATCATGATTTGCCACACAGGGCTTTTTGGAATGATTCTAACATGGCTCATTTCAGAGAATTACAGTGTTGCAGATTTTGAATGGTTGAGCGTTCACAAATGTCTTTGTAAATAAATCTGTCATAAGGATATAGCAACCTATAACCAGTTATAACCCTTGCCCATAAAATTATTTTACCGTTTCCTTTCTGGTGTTAGTAAAGAATAATACCTTCAAGTATTATTCATGGTAAGGGCGGTAGGAAAGAGCTCGCATATCTAGCTCTTTCCGACTGGCTCCACCATGAATAACCAATGGGGTAATATTCCAAATTGTGTTTTTGCAATATAGGTTATCCTGTAAAATAATATGGAATCACCCTCATAAGTTAAATGTCAAATTTCCCCGTAGACCGCTTCTAGCCTAAAGCCCATCTCTGGTAAATAACTCAGTTGCTCAATACTCTGTCATAAACCCCATCCCTAGGCACTACTAAATAAACACCCCTGTGCCCCTTTCTTTATTCCAAAGGTTTAATGACATATCTGAGTAACATCAAAGACTGAAAGGGCTAGAATGTGTCAGATACTCTTGGAACATCAGAGCCTGAACGGGCTAGAATGTTATTGTGACATCAAGGCCTGAAGGGGCCAGAATGTCTAATTGTGTTAAAACACAAATGGTTCTCACACTTGGGTGATGACAAGTATCGGTATAAAATGTGTGAATTCAAGGTGGCTTGAAATTCATTGTATCCCCATGTGTGAGTGTGTATGGATTACCCCAGAATATAAAGCAACTGTCAATTAGTAAGTGCTTGGGAAACATAGTCAGCAGTGTTTTTTGTTGTTGTTGTATTGCATGCCGTTCCTGAGACCGTACTTTGTCCCTCACGAAAGTGAACCTGGGATCATTGTTCATATTTAGAAATCTCCCCGACCACCTAAATGCTATTAAATAATAAGTTTTCAGCATTTATCCTAGTTTGATGTATTGGATGTTGTTGGAGGGATCTCATGCTATGTCTCCTTTCGCCTGCATACAACACCTCAAACTCCACTTCACCCGTATGTTTGTAATACATGCACCTGTAAACTGTATACGCCCTGGTTTGATATGCTGGGTGATGTGCTGGGTGTTGTTGGAGAGACCTTATGCTATGGCTCTTTCCAGCTACATACAGCACCTCAAGCGACTTTTAGCCCATGTGTTTGTAAAACACATACCTTTAATTAAACCGTGTTTTACTATATGTGTAAATCACATATTTCCTGTTGCGTAACCCCAAACCCCCATATATCCTTTCCAACCCCAAACCCCCATATATCCTTTCCACCCACAGTGCAGCAGTCTAATCATACCCTATTTAAATTAAATAACTGTAAATGGCAGAGTAATTATTTAATCTGGTGTCCTTTTGTACACCTCCTTTTGTCGTCCTGTGCATTGGTGGTGAGAGTATGAAAATGGCTCTTCCCAGCACTGTGCAGGGTGATGGTAAAGTTGTATTATTGTTGGAACATGTTGTCCAACTAGTTAGTATGTGGTATACTCAAAAGGGAGTATAGCGTGGAGATAAACTGTAGTGTTTTTGCTCAGTTGTATCTTGTTTAACAATATTATAATCATTTTAAGCACATCTGCCAAAGTTAAGAATATGTACGCTATGCGTAGATGATGCATTAGCCAACTTTAGGCAAATTATCTGGTGTAATTCGAAATTACACCAGATGCGCAGTTGGACTGCACGTAGTCTGGTACTACAGGGATTGGTAGAGATTATCCTGATGATGAGACCTCTCTAATTGGCTCATCCATGGGTTAATAACTACTAATCATCATCAATCAAACTTCATCCTTTGTGAAATATTCACTTGCACTTCATCAAAATGTTCACTTTCATGTTGTCATTGTGTGTTGATGTTATGTGATGTCTGTATTTGTCCTGTGGTGTTTTGTCTGGTATCAATGAGTGAGTGGGATCCCTAAATTGTATATAATGTAAATAAATAATATTCCTAGTTCTTTAAAATAATAAATTATAAGTTCGACATACTCTTTTATCAATTAATTTAACTGTAGACCTAGTCTACTGATGTCGGAATCCTGAAAGGAGTTACTATGGATGTATTTGGACATTCGGCATGTGGGATAATTTTCCTACTTTAGCTTGGGAGTCGTTCTTGAATGATGGGATACAAGGGCCCGTGTCTGATTTTTCAAGAATGAATGTTGAATGTTGACCTAAATTGAAGTATCAAAACATTAATACAATCCTTTTAGTAGTCATAGATAAAAGGGGTGGCTTGTCCCAAAGCTACTTCTTCTTTTCTTCCCTATATTTCCACTCCCAAATCAAATCCATTCCCAGCCCTAGTTATTTCCCTTAATATCCTTGCACATGCAACCTTCCCACGGCCATTGTCCTGATCCCTGCCCCTACCAGTGTAACCGTTCACAGATTTAACTTGGCCTTATTCAAGTAGGTGGTTGGTAACTAGTGTATCGGTGGAACAATCACCGATGATGATGACAGGGGTTAGCTGTTATCATTCTCTGGGTCTGAACCATGGGTATGCTGTTGCACTGGGTTTGGGGTTGGTCTGTAATGGCTCCTAAAAATTGGTCTATCTGTGGGCTGGTCACTGAGGAGGCATGGCAGGGGTCAGCTGTCATGGTCCTCTGGGCCCGGACTACAGCTTTACCGTTACAATATTCTCAATGAGTTATCTTTCTTGCGGACTAGTACAATAGGTGAGGCCCATGGGGATTTTGAGGGTTTGATGACACCTGTATCTAACATGCGCTGCACCTCTTCCCTGACTTCATAGCGTTGTATTAAAGGTATCCTCCTTGGTGGCTGTTTCACTGGTTGAGCATCACCTGTGTTTATCCTGTGATATATCAGGTTTGTCCTGCCCATGTCATCTTTTAAGCAATAATTTCTTAACAGCCTCTTTATTCTCTTCCCCAATGTCATCCTCAATAGAGTCCATGATTGTACATAGATGATGGGGTAGTGTCTGGCCCTGTGCCTGTCTGTTTCACTGGTGGATCCTATTGTACAGACATTTGAAGACTTGTTGTCAAAATTATGGCAAGTGCTGTAGATGCAATCATTATTTAGGGTTTCACAGCTGGCAGCAAAAGTCTTCTTATATACTCTCCCAAAAAAGAAAGTGTGCATGCTAAAAAATAACACTAAAAAAAGATATATATCATTTTCATTCATGGTAATTTTATTCAGTCACAGATGAATCAATTTGTGATCAACACGAGAAATTTCATTACGCTACGACAAATACTCTTGGTGCCATGGAGAGTCAAAGACACTAAGGGTCAAACACAAAAGTCACACACTCAATATTTGATATGACCTCCGTCTGCATCGACTACTGCTGTGCATCTATGCCTCATGGAAGCGAACAAGTTAGCATGGAAGTGGGTTAGGGTAGGGTTAGGTTAGGGTTAGTAGGGTTAGGTAAGGTAAGGTAGGGTTAGGTTAGAGTTAGACAAGCAAGTGATAATCACGCATTTGGTGTGGTTTGAGGTCTACCAAAATACTTCTGGCCACTCCATTAAGGCTAGCTGCTAGTTTCATCACCTTAATTTCATCATTCCAGCCATTTAGCTTGCTGACCATCTCAAAATGCGTCAGGTAATCAGTCCAGTTACTGTTACCATCATATATGTCGGGCTTAGTATATACAACTCGCTGTTGCATTCCTTCAGTGAGATCCTCTGCTCTTTCCAGCAATGCATTATTCTCTTCTCTAGGATTGCTGTCATTGCTGTTTATCTGGTGTGTTGACCTATTATCACAGTTATTGTAGTCTGCATTTATTAGGTGGTTAGAGACATCAGTCAGGTTATCAATGGACTGTTTTTAAGCAGGACAGTAGTTTCAAAGGTTTTTCCTGGGGTTTATTGCTCTGGCCCCTCCTGTTGCCCGATCCTCTCCACTATCAAAATTATTTATCCCATTCAGAAGTGCATTACCATCATATTGTAGGACTCCGACGGAGTGCTCAGTTTGCTCAGATTGGAATTCCATTTCGTCAACGATCGTAGGGGGTGTGTTTACATGCTTCCCAGACCTAAGCATCATTGGGCAATCACTCCTTGGACAGCCTGACCTGTACAATCACTCGATTTAGTTGTATCCCACCTCTTGCCTCCAAAAATGTGTAACGTACGCAGGGGTAGGGCCACTATAAATGAGCCGAGAAAGCAATAAAAATGTACGTCGGCATTCGCACCTTGGACTCCGAGGAGCTAACAACTGAACAATGGAAGTCCCACTTGTTATTCAAGACACACTTGTCAGAGTGAAGGCTACCCTTGCCACCACCTGGAGTATCCGGGTGCTCAAAGGTAAAATTCACCTGACAGTGGATCTTGATAGAGAATCGGAACCGCCGTCCGTAGAGAGGTGTAGTACCTTTCGTGGGGAGATTTCCCCTCACACTGGTCACCCTCCTAGTGATGCGGATAAGCTGGATGAAGGCCGCCGGAGCAACACAGCCAACAAGAAGAAGAGGACGAGAAAGATGGGACCCTCCGCCAGACGACGAGATGCCCGCCGAATGACGGAGTTTCTGGAGAAGAAGTAGAAGGAGAAGGAAGAGAAGGAGGCAAGTGAGGGCGTCAAAGGGTCAACACCTGTCACCCCTGACCAACCATTGTCCAGCTCGGCACCCCCCTCCCAGGAGGTGGGTCCGGAGGACTATGGGTCGTCAGGTGACAGATCGATCTCCAACCCATCTGACTCTTCACCTGAAGAGAAGATGGAGGAAGACGATCTGTCTATGGTACAGGAAGTTGTCCCAGACGACGCACCTTCCACCCCTCCAGCTCTTGCTTCTCCGGCTTCCTCGGACCAGGAGTCTGACCAGGAGGAGAGCATCCCGGATTCCGTGGAGGCATTCCTCGGGGAGGAGATCCCGTGCGAGTACTTCCGTGCAACACTCCAGGAGACATACAACAACCAACAAGAAACAGGTATCTCATCCGAAATAACCAGGTCAATACTGAATATGATCACCGGAAATTACAACAGCCCTCAAAAAGCTCTAAGAAACAGCAGCAAGGATCAGGCCGTACACCGCCAAAGAAGAGCCTACTCTTCCCTCTGATCCGAAAACACCACCTACAACTATCTCACCGCCGCATCCTCCTCCTCCCAAGAAAAACCACAGGAGACACAGACGCCGCTGATTACCTGAGCTCCTTCCCTCCTTTTCCACTTCCAGACAAGCCAAATCTTATACAGTTAAAGAGGGTCGAAAGGGGCTTGTCCCCCATATCGTCCCTGCGCGCCTTCGGCGCGCCAAACCATTTCTTTCGATTAGAAAAATGTACGTAGAGTGTGGCCTGTGAACTCGATTTGCAAGGCTAAATAGGTCACATGGTAATTAAAATACTGTAGCCGATTCCAAAGGTTAATATCAACTAGCTGGGTTAACAAGAATAGTGAGTTCCCTTTCTGTAATTCTCTAACCTTCTCACTAAGTTGTCCGTCAAAGCTGCTAATTCATAATCCAGCTGCAGTGATAATTCTGATTCTCGTGCTTTATCTTGCTTCTTGAAGGGTTAACCCTTTACCTAACCTGAAAAGCAGACGACACTTGCAAAAATAAATTCTTCATCAGTTGGATGTCCATCCTCAATTCCCATATTACCCACAATTCATATACAGCAGCCATATTGTAAATCACAAAATAAATCAGTGTTACTAAGAAAGTTACTTATTGTGTTTATTGATTGATAAGACACCACACGGAACAATACAAAATTACTACATGGTGGCAGAACTTTCTGCAATTCATACAAACGGTATTCAAGATGGACAATCTACCTGCGCCTGACAAATTAGTGTTATCTTCGGGCAGTAACGTAGAAGCATGGAAGATTTTCAAACAGGGTTTCCAAATTTATATGACGGCGTCTGGCGCCGATTCCAAAGACGAAAAAGTTAAGAAAGCCTTACTTTTACATCTCATTGGCCCATATGGAAAACAAATTTACAATAACTTTTCTCATGTTACTGAGGACACTACATATTCTGAACTTTTTGTCATGTTTAATGAACATTTTATTGGAAAAAGCAACAGGACTTTCGAGCGTCACAAATTTAGGTCAATCAAACAGAATGACAGGAGTTTTGAACATTTCCTTCGTGACTTGCAGACTCAAGCGTCTAAATGTGAATTTGGGGACACATATCAGGATAATATTTGTGATCAAATTGTGGTTGGCATAGCCAGCGTTCAAATAAAGGAACGCCTTTTAAGAGAATCCAAGTTAGATTTGGAAATGGTCAAATCCATTTGTTTGACTCACGAGAATGTCAGACAGCAAGTTCAGGAACTTTCACCTTTGACACATAACAGTGACGTCCATTCGGTGCGGCGTGACAAACAAGCAACCCCTCATTTCAATAATGGTTTGTCCCAGGCATCGAGAAATGATCGCGCTACAGTGAATAGACGGTCGAGTCAATTTAGTTATAGGGGAAGAGGTGGAGCTACAGCTTCTAGTCATAACAAGACACAGTCAATACAAAGCCATGTGATTCGCGACTGTACTCGTTGTGGACGGACGCACAATAGAAATAATTGCCCCGCTTTTGGGAAATCTTGTAGTCGTTGCAATAAACTTAACCATTTCAAAATCCGTTGTCGCACACGCAGTGTACATGCATGCATATACACGCCAGCACCTGGTTACCCTGATAACAACAGTTATGCCCAAGAGTCTGACTGTGCTGAAAATGAACAATTTTTCGTTGGTACAGTTGAAGACAAAACATGTAGCAATTCTGAGTGGAGTGTTTCAACACATATTGGTGTCAATAAACATGTTATGAAATTTAAACTTGATACAGGGGCACAAGTAAATGTCATTTCGTTCCGTGATTACAAACGCATCACAAAAAAGCCACTTAAGTCGTGTCAAAAAAACCTAACTGCCTATAATAATGAAAAAATAAATGTGGCTGGGGAAATAAAACTACCCATTACTGTTAATAGTAAATCAGTATTATTAGACTTTATTGTTGTGCATGAGAACAGCATTCCAATATTAGGCATACAAGCTTGTGAAAAACTTGAACTTGTGAAAAAGCTGTGTACGGTTGATACACAAAAAATGTGTACGGTTAAGACTGAAATAAAGAATGAACCCCCAGATTTGGAAAATAAAGACAATATTTTTCAGGAATATTCTGATGTATTTAGCGAAAAGTTAACTGGTTTGAATGAGCCTGAGTTGCATTTAACTCTGAAAGAGAATGCTGTTCCCATTCAGAATGCTCCTAGAAAGGTACCTTTTGCTCTACATGACAAAGTCAAAGCTGAGTTGGCTAAAATGGAAAAAGATGGGGTAATAAGTAAAGTAAATGAGCCCACTGAATGGATTAATTCCATGGTTGTTGTGGAAAAACCGTCCAAAAATGACATAAGAATTTGTTTAGATCCCCGTAATTTAAACAAGTATCTACAAACTGACAAATATAAAATTCCCACTATTGAGGAAATGACAGCTAGGTTATCGGGTTCGAAGCATTTTACGACGCTTGACGCTAGAACATCTTTTTGGCAGATTAAGCTCGATGAGCCGACTGCAAAATTGACCACATTTAGCACTCCCTTTGGAAATTTCTGTTTTAACAGACTACCCTTATGGGTTAAATGTCTCAAGTCAAGTGTACCAGAAATACATGTCCACGTGGTTTAAAAATTTGGAGGGTGTTGAGGCCTATATTGATGATAACTTGATTCATGCTCCTGATGAAGCAACTTTGAATAAACGTGTAACTAAAGTTTTAGACATATTTCGTGAGAAAAATTTGAAACTGAACAAAAACAAATGTGTTTTAAATGCCACCTCTGTAAAGTATCTTGGCTTTGTTATTCCCGAGAAAGGAATTCAGATTGATAATGACAGAATTAATGCTATTAAAAACATTCCAAGCCCCACATCTAAAGAAGATGTCCAAAGATTCCTGGGAATTTTAACTTTTGTAAATAAGTTTATTAAGAATGCATCACATGAGACCCAGTTGTTACGTGAACTACTTAAGGCAGATACAGTATTTGTGTGGTTCAACGAACACGAAAATCTTTTTAATAAATTAAAGCAAATGTTAATTGAAGCCCCTGTGCTAAAGTTTTTTGACCCTAATAAGGATGTTACATTGTCTGCTGATTCGTCAAAGTTTGGCCTTGGTGCCGCACTACTCCAGGAGGATGGTATTATTGCATACGCATCCAGAACTTTAACCCCTGTCGAGTGCAATTACTCTCAAATAGAGAAAGAACTTAAATCTGTTGTTTTTGCTATGGAACGATTCCATCAATTTGTGTATGGCAGACAAGTGTTAGTTGAAAATGACCACAAACCACTAAAATTTATTTTAAATAAATCATTGGCCCAGGCACCACCAAGAATTGAAAGACTTGTATTACGTCTTCAAAAATATAATTTCAGATTTGTATGGAAGCCAGGTAAGGACTTAAAATCGCAGATGCTCTCTCGCGTGCTCCGCAGCCATTAACTAAAGACGATTTAAAACTTGCAAATGACTTGAAAGTATATGTGCATTTGATTGAATCTAGTTTGCCTTTCTCACAAACCAAATTGGCAGCACTCAAAGAAGATGTTCAAAATGACTGAACTACAATCGTTGAAATATTTCATTTTGAATGGTTGGCCACATAATCAAAATGATGTACACAAATCAGTTCAAAAGTATTGGAATTTTCGAGACGAACTTTCATGCAATGAGTCACAAACTCTAATTTTCAAAAGTGGTAAACTGGTAATTCCAGCAAAGTGGAAAACCGAAATTTTAAACCGAATTCATGATGGACACTTGGGTATTGATAAGTGCATCGCAAGAGCTACGTACAGTGTATTTTTGACACGCATGCGTGATGACATTGCAGATTTTATAAATGACTGTCAAATTTGTCAGCAATATAAACCACAGCAAACTAAACAGCCACTAACGTCTCATGACAGACCAAAACAACCTTGGTTAAAAGTAGCCAGTGACGTTTTCCATTTCGATAACACAAGTTTTTTACTTGTTGTGGACTTTTACTCAAACTATTTTGAGATTGCCAAATTGGATAACTTATATACAGAAGAGACTATTTTGAAACTTAAATCCATATTTGCTCGCCACGGCATTCCGGAGGTGTTACTAACTGACAATGCTACCAATTACTCAAGCGAAAAATTCAAAACCTTCTCATTTTCATGGGGAATAGAGCATATGACGTCAAGCCCCCATTACCCAAAATCAAATGGACTTGCAGAGAAATACTGTGGAATTGCTAAATCACTCCTTCGAAAAGCTAAAGAAGACAATACTGATCCTTATCTAGCCTTATTAACATATAGAGACACTTCAGTGTTGAATAATAAGTCTCCAGGACAATTATTAATGGGTAGAAAGTTAAGAACAAGACTACCAGTCAACAAATCTCTTCTTAAACCAACTACACACAAGTTTGTACAAGAAGCACGGCGAAAGAAAATGGACAAACAAAAGTCTTTCTATGATCGAAGTGCAAAACCACTACGAAATCTCGTACCTAATGAACCTGTCAACATATGGAATAAAAACACCAAAACATGGAATCCTGGCAAAATTATTTCCCAACATCATTCGAGATCATACATTGTTGAAGCTCATGGCGGAACTAGGTACAGACGAAACAGACTCCATCTACGACCCATTCGTCATCCAGAAACCAGTGGTACCACTACCAGCAATAATCTGGATCGTGATTTGTTTGATGATTTCTCCACATACATTCCTAATGAACCCCAGACACACAATGCTGATCCCATTGAAAGTGCTACTCCCCAGAGACCCCAGACAGTTACTCGTTCTGGTCGAGTGGTGAAACCCCAGCTCGCTACAGTGACGCTGTTTAGACAACCACCCAGAACTGTTTAATATATGACACAATATAAGTTTAAAAGTACTGATAGTGCTCTTATCTCTGTCTATAAGTATTCGTGTACTTCTGTTCTGAATTCAGAGTACTGGCAGTGCTTCTTTTTTTAAATCTAATTGAAAGGGAGATGTCACATGTAGACCCGTAAATTCTTCATCAGTTGGATGTCCATCCTCAATTCCCATATTACCCACAATTCATATACAGCAGCCATATTGTAAATCACAAAATAAATCAGTGTTACTAAGAAAGTTACTTATTGTGTTTATTGATCGATAAGACACCACACGGAACAATACAAAAATACTATAATTTTAATTAACAATACGCCCTGGCTAGCAGTAAGCGGAATAGGGTACAAATTTACGAAGAAAGGGTTAAATAGATAACATTAATTTATTAAGTTGTTCTGTGATACCGGTATATATAACTTACAGTTGATCA
The DNA here is from genome assembly GCA_031216915.1 of Pictodentalium vernedei. NCBI lineage: Eukaryota > Metazoa > Mollusca > Scaphopoda > Dentaliida > Dentaliidae > Pictodentalium > Pictodentalium vernedei. Next base: position 24,422,912 of record CM062297.1, read on the forward strand.
GAAAATAACGATGTAACAGTTGGACGTATTACAATACATGTAATGGATTACTTTGTAGAATACTACCAATACCATAAAACCCTCTTTCGATAAAATAACCCTATTGTTGTTCCCCGATAACAAGAGCTAAATAATTAATTTCGGAGCCATACTTGTGTAACAGGAGGAGAGATAAGTGCGGGAGCCGGGGTTCGAACCGTCGACCTTTAGCACACAAAGCGACCGATTTACCACGAGACTAAGAGATCCGGACCAACCAGGCTGGTTGGTAAATGGCCTTTATATCTCGACCGCTACACTTGCAGTCACGTAACGGTATTAGGATTATGGTTCTGAATTCTAGTCATGAAGCTGTCTGTCTCTAATCACTAACGACAGTAACGTTCGGGTATAATGTAATTTATGGCACGCATAACTGGCAGGGTAAGTACTTCGTGTCTTCGAACTTGACCTCAAAGTTAAATGTCCACTTTATTTGTCTCTCGCCTCGTTAGTACTACTTCATTATGCGGTATAGGTTGCTTCACTTCGTCAGCGTAGGTATAAAATGGTAGTATAAGTCTTTATTATCTATTATTGCCACGTTTGCGGGCGTTCCTTACCACATTAACGATATTTTACCGGGCGTTGAAACCTCGTAATGCTCAACAAGTACAAGTCATGTGACGTGTTGGGCCGTTATTGACTATAACAGCCCAACACGTCAATAACAGCCCGACACGTCTAAATATAGACAATGACGTCACATCTCTCAGCCGATCAACAATATTTTTCCCAGATTTCCATTTGGATCGAAATTCAATTCGGATTTTTTTAATTTGTAAACACAATTAACACATTTTTTTGCAAGTGTTTCCCTTCGTGTCACGGATAGATAATGTGTCAAATATAGAAAGCGATGCACACAAAGTAAGTGATGACATCTTTGATGAAAAAACTCCTTGCCTAAAGTTCGCATTTTGAAGATATATTTCATCATCTAACTTTCCAAATTTCGCTGTAGACTGATCAGACGATAGTCTTGTTACCCGGTTTGTTTGTCAACAAATCAGACGATAGAGTTGCTGTTTTTTTTTAATTCTAAAACGTCAAACTTCATTTATTTATCTTATTTCCCTTATAATTTAATCGTAATGTACCCGATGTACGAAAGTGGCAATAATAGAAATAACATGACTTTTTCGGGCATTACAGTGTATCAACGGCTCAACAGAAATGGTTAACAGCCCTTGAGCTTATCAGCGGCCCTCGACTTCGTCGCGGGCCGCTAATAAGCTCTTGGGCTGTTAACCATTTCTGTTGAGCTGTTAATACACTGTAAAGCACTTCAAAATCATGTTATTGTTATATTAGTAACTGTGTACAAGTACCTTTACAGGTTTAATTTCTGTGTTGATATAGCTTGTTTACAAAGGAGCTTATCGCTGACGTCTGCTGCGTACGGTAACTGCGGTTGTTGACGAACGGAAGACCCCGACCAATGACCAACGGCGCTTTATATACCATGCGACCAATGGTCCAAATAAACGACCAATGAAAAGGAAGAGTTACGACCAAAGCGACCAACGTAAGAGCGATTGGTCGTTTTGGTCGGCCGTGCATTACCATAGAAATCGGATTTATATCCGATTTCTACGTACATTACCAATTCAGAAAGTCGGTCACTACGTCATACGTCCTTGAAGTGAAAACTATACCACGTGACTGCAAAAAAGCGATGGCTGTGTATAATAACGCACAAATCGTTCATACTCATTTTGGAATATAAACGAACTTTTACAAGTAAAGAATAATTGTAGCGGGTGAATATTAATTGATTTCGAATTACCGGCGATCGTACAACTGATCACATCCACAAGAAAGTGTGGCAAGAAGGGTTTTTAGGAGAATTTGCACCTCGAAGCGTACAAATAACAGTGACACTGTGCAGATAAAAGGAAATTCAAGCACTGCACAATTACGAAATACAACAAACGATAAGGAAAGTTAAGAACGTGTGAATTTTGAATTTAATGATAATAATGAATCCTGGTAATGATGTAAAAATATTGAAATGAAAACCATCAACGATGTTGAATCAGTAAGATCAAACACGGTTGAAAACCGCAGCACAAGGAGCTTATCAGCGCTTACATACAACTACAAACTTATACAAACAAGTTTAACACTATTTTTCATAATTTTTCCCCTAAAAATGCTACAATTTGTTACCAAGTTTAGTTTGGATCATGAATGTCACCGGCCCACGAATACCTCGTGTAGGTGTTTCGCACGAGTGCCGCATTAATGTCTGTGGGGTGCGTTTTTAAATTTTCATTTGTACTGTACGGACTTTTGCGGAAGTCCCGTCGTTTTTTTCTTGGTTTTAACTCGTTCATCAAGAGTTTCGATCGAAACGTAACTTTTGAGGTATGCGAAGTCTGACACGTAACGAACATTTATGTGCTGTTGGCATGCTAGAAGCTGGCAACAGATAGAGACTGCAGTGGCTCAAATTCTAAACGTTACTCAATCGGTGATTAGCAGGTTGTGGTCACGCTACTCCCAGACAGGCATGTTGATGACAGACGTCGGTCAGGTCGTCCAAGGGCGATAACTGCTAACCAGGATCGTTTCATCCGAATCACAGCATTACGTAACCGCCATCAAAGTGCCTCAGAAATTGGACAGCAGCTACACCGAGCAACAGATGTGCGAGTCATTGGTCAGACTATCCGAAATCGCATACACAACTGAGCAAAGTCATGTTTTCCGTGTGGCGACAGCGGAACGAATGATACCATGATATAACCGTTAGGCAGCACGATCGTTTTGGCGGTGGAATGGTTATGGTGTGGGGAGGCATGACCATGACTAGCAGAACAGCATTGCATATCATCCAGTCACAGGGCAGTACTACCGTGACAACATGTTAGCAGCACACGTGGTGCAATTTGCGCGACGTCACGGTCGTCGATTCATTTTCCAAGATGACAATGGAAGAGCACACAAGGCCCGTGTCGCTACAGAGTTCCTCCAGGAGCAGAACACCACTACACTGCCTTTGCCATCACTAAGTCCAGACCTTTTACCAATCGGGCACGTCTGGGATTGGCAAGCGCCTACGACAACGCCAAAACCCCTCTCACTCCAACCAATATCCAGGAACTCGCCGCAGCACGGCAGGAAGAATGGAATAACATTAGTCAAGCTGATTTGGGGCGTTTGGTGAGGAGTATGCCACGTCGGATCAGCACTAGTCTCGCGAAACGAGGAGGATTTACAAGGTATTGAGGTCTTGGACTGAGTGTGGTAATTCTCTGACTGAGAGTGAGTAGTCGTACTGGAGTTAGGCTGCACATAATTCTTATGGGTCCTTTGTAGTAAGTGTTGTCGTACTGGAGTTAGACTGCACGTAATTCTTATGTATCCTTTGTGGTGAGTGTTGAGGTAGTGGAGTTAGGCTGCACGTAATTCTTATGGATCCTTTGTGGTGAGTGTTGCCATACTGGAGTTAGGCTGCACCTAATTCTTACGTATCCTGTGTGGTGAGTGTTGTTGTACTGGAGTTAGGCTGCACGTAATTCTTACATATCCTTTGTGGTGAGTGTTGTCATACTGGAGTTAGGCTGCACGTAATTCCTACGTATCCTTTGTGGTGAGTGTTGTCGTACTGGAGTTAGGCTGTACGTAATTCCTACGTATCCTTTGTGGTGAGTGTTGTCGTACTGGAGTTAGGCTGTAAGTACTTCTTATGTATCCTTTGTGGTGAGTGTTGTCATACTGGAGTTAGGCTGCACGTAATTCCTACGTATCCTTTGTGGTGAGTGTTGTCGTACTGGAGTTAGGCTGCACGTAATTCCTACGTATCCTTTGTGGTGAGTGTTGTCATACTGTAGTTAGGCTGTACGTAATTCTTATGTATCCTTTGTGGTGAGTGTTGTCGTACTGGAGTTAGGCTGTACGTAATTCTTACGGGTCCTTTGTGGTGAGTGTTGTCGTATTGGGGTTAGGCTGTACGTAATTCCTACGTATCCTTTGTGGTGAGTGTTGTCGTACTGTAGTTAGGCTGTAAGTACTTCTTATGTATCCTTTGTGGTGAGTGTTGTCGTACTGTAGTTAGGCTGTAAGTAATTCTTATGTATTCTTTGTGGTGAGTGTTGTCGTACTGGAGTTAGGCTGTACGTAATTCTTACAGGTCCTTTGTGGTGAGTGTTGTCATACTGGAGTTAAGCTACACGTAATTCTTACGTATCCTTTGTGGTGAATGTTGTTGTACTGGGGTTAGACTGTACCTAATTCTCACGGGTCCTTTGTGGTGAGTGTTGTCGTACTGGAGTTAAGCTGCACGTAATTCTTACATATCCTTTGTGATGAGTGTTGTCGTACTGGGGTTAGGCTGTACGTAATTCTTATGGGTCCTTTGTAGTGAGTGTAGTCGTACTGGAGTTAGGCTGCACATAATTCTTACGTATCCTTTGTGGTGAGTGTTGTCATACTGGAGTTAGGCTGCACGTAATTCCTACGTATCCTTTGTGGTGAGTGTTGTCGTACTGGAGTTAGGTTGCACGTAATTCCTACGTATCCTTTGTGGTGAGTGTTGTCATACTGTAGTTAGGCTGTACGTAATTCTTATGTATCCTTTGTGGTGAGTGTTGTCGTACTGGAGTTAGGCTGTACGTAATTCTAACGGGTCCTTTGTGGTGAGTGTTGTCATACTGGAGTTAAGCTACACGTAATTCTTACGTATACTTTGTGGTGAGTGTTGTTGTACTGGGGTTAGGCTGTACCTAATTCTCACGGGTCCTTTGTGGTGAGTGTTGTCGTACTGGGGTTAGGCTGTAAGTACTTCTTATGTATCCTTTGTGGTGAGTGTTGTCGTACTGTAGTTAGGCTGTAAGTACTTCTTATGTATCCTTTGTGGTGAGTGTTGTCGTACTGGAGTTAGGCTGTACGTAATTCCTACATATCCTTTGTGGTGAGTGTTGTCGTACTGTAGTTAGGCTGTAAGTACTTTTTATGTATCCTTTGTGGTGAGTGTTGTCGTACTGGAGTTAGGCTGTACGTAATTCTTACAGGTCCTTTGTGGTGAGTGTTGTCATACTGGAGTTAGGCTACACGTAATTCTTATGTATCCTTTGTGGTGAGTTTTGTTGTACTGGGGTTAGGCTGTACCTAATTCTCACGGGTCCTTTGTGGTGAGTGTTGTGGTACTGGGGTTAAGCTGCACGTAATTCTTACATATCCTTTGTGGTGAGTGTTGTCGTACTGGGGTTAGGCTGTATGTAATTCTTATGGGTCCTTTGTGTTAAGTGTTGTCGTACTGGGGTTAGGCTGCACGTAATTCTTATGTATCCTTTGTGGTGAGTGTTGTTGTACTGGAGTTAGGCCGTATGTAATTCTTATGGATCCTTTGTGGTGAGTGTTGTCGTACTGGGGTTAGGCTGCACATAATTCTTACGTATCCTTTGTGGTGAGTGTTGTCGTACTGGGGTTTGGCTGCATGTAATTCTTATAGATCCTTTGTGGTGAGTGTTGTCGTACTGGGGTTAGGCTGCACGTAATTCTTATGTATCCTTTGTGGTGAGTGTTGTTGTACTGGAGTTAGGCCGTACGTAATTCTTATGGATCCTTTGTGGTGAGTGTTGTCGTACTGGGGTTAGACTGCACATAATTCTTACAGATCCTTTGTGGTGAATGTTGTCGTACTGGGGTTTGGCTGCATGTAATTCTTATAGATCCTTTGTGGTGAGTGTTGTCGTACTGGAGTTAGGCTGCACGTAATTCTTACGTATCGTTTGTGGTGAGTGTTGTCATACTTGGATTAGGCTGTACGTAATTCTTACGTGTCTTTTGTAGTGAGTGTTGTCGTGCTGGGTTAGGCTGTATGTAATTCTTACATATCCTTTGTAGTGAGTGTTGTCGTCCTGGAGGTTAGGCTGCACGTAATTCTTATGGGTCCTTTGTGTTGAGTGTTGTCGTACTAGGGTTAGGCTGTACGTAATTCTTACGTATCCTTTGTAGTGAGTGTTGCCGTACTGGAGTTAGGCTGCACGTAATTCTTATGGGTCCTTTGTAGTGAGTGTTGTCGTACAGGAGTTAGGCTGCACCTAATTCTTACGGGTCCCTTGTGGTGAGTGTTGTCATACTGGAGTTAGGCTGCATGTAATTCTTACGTATCCTTTGTAGTGAGTGTTGTCGTACTGGAGTTAGGCTGCACATAATTCTTATGGGTCCTTTGTAGTAAGTGTTGTCGTACTGGAGTTAGACTGCATGTAATTCTTATGTATCCTTTGTGGTGAGTGTTGAGGTAGTGGAGTTAGGCTGCACGTAATTCTTATGGATCCTTTGTGGTGAGTGTTGCCATACTGGAGTTAGGCTGCACCTAATTCTTACGTATCCTGTGTGGTGAGTGTTGTTGTACTGGAGTTAGGCTGCACGTAATTCTTACGTATCCTTTGTGGTGAGTGTTGTCATACTGGAGTTAGGCTGCACGTAATTCCTACGTATCCTTTGTGGTGAGTATTGTCGTACTGGAGTTGGCTGTACGTAATTCCTACGTATCCTTTGTGGTGAGTGTTGTCGTACTGGAGTTAGGCTGTAAGTACTTCTTATGTATCCTTTGTGGTGAGTGTTGTCGTACTGTAGTTAGGCTGTAAGTAATTCTTATGTATTCTTTGTGGTGAGTGTTGTCGTCCTGGAGGTTAGGCTGCACGTAATTCTTATGGGTCCTTTGTGTTGAGTGTTGTCGTACTAGGGTTAGGCTGTACGTAATTCTTACGTATCCTTTGTAGTGAGTGTTGCCGTACTGGAGTTAGGCTGCACGTAATTCTTATGGGTCCTTTGTAGTGAGTGTTGTCGTACTGGAGTTAGGCTGCACCTAATTCTTATGGGTCCCTTGTGGTGAGTGTTGTCATACTGGAGTTAGGCTGCACGTAATTCTTACGTATCCTTTGTAGTGAGTGTTGTCGTACTGGAGTTAGGCTGCACATAATTCTTGTGGGTCCTTTGTAGTAAGTGTTGTCGTACTGGAGTTAGACTGCACGTAATTCTTATGTATCCTTTGTGGTGAGTGTTGAGGTAGTGGAGTTAGGCTGCACGTAATTCTTATGGATCCTTTGTGGTGAGTGTTGCAATACTGGAGTTAGGCTGCACCTAATTCTTACGTAGCCTGTGTGGTGAGTGTTGTTGTACTGGAGTTAGGCTGCACGTAATTCTTACGTATCCTTTGTGGTGAGTGTTGTCATACTGGAGTTAGGCTGCACGTAATTCCTACGTATCCTTTGTGGTGAGTGTTGTCGTACTGGAGTTGGCTGTACGTAATTCCTACGTATCCTTTGTGGTGAGTGTTGTCGTACTGTAGTTAGGCTGTAAGTAATTCTTATGTATTCTTTGTGGTGAGTGTTGTCGTACTGGAGTTAGGCTGTACGTAATTCTTACAGGTCCTTTGTGGTGGGTGTTGTCATACTGGAGTTAAGCTACACGTAATTCTTACGTATCCTTTGTGGTGAGTGTTGTTGTACTGGAGTTAGGCTGTATGTAATTCTTACGGGTCCTTTGTGGTGAGTGTTGTCGTATTGGGGTTAGGCTGTACGTAATTCCTACGTATCCTTTGTGGTTAGTGTTGTCATACTGTAGTTAGGCTGTAAGTACTTCTTATGTATCCTTTGTGGTGAGTGTTGTCGTACTGTAGTTAGGCTGTAAGTAATTTTTATGTATTCTTTGTGGTGAGTGTTGTCGTACTGGAGTTAGGCTGTACGTAATTCTTACAGGTCCTTTGTGGTGAGTGTTGTCATACTGGAGTTAAGCTACACGTAATTCTTACGTATCCTTTGTGGTGAGTGTTGTTGTACTGGGGTTAGACTGTACCTAATTCTCACGGGTCCTTTGTGGTGAGTGTTGTCGTACTGGGGGTAAGCTGCACGTAATTCTTACATATCCTTTGTGATCAGTGTTGTCGTACTGGGGTTAGGCTGTACGTAATTCTTATGGGTCCTTTGTAGTGAGAGTTGTCGTACTGAAGTTAGGCTGCACCCAATTCTTACGGGTCCCTTGTGGTGAGTGTTGTCATACTGGAGTTAGGCTGCACGTAATTCTTACATATCCTTTGTAGTGAGTGTTGTCGTACTGGAGTTAGGCTGCACATAATTCTTATGGGTCCTTTGTAGTAAGTGTTGTCGTACTGGAGTTAGACTGCACGTAATTCTTATGTATCCTTTGTGGTGAGTGTTGAGGTAGTGGAGTTAGGCTGCACGTAATTCTTATGGATCCTTTGTGGTGAGTGTTGCCATACTGGAGTTAGGCTGCACCTAATTCTTACGTATCCTGTGTGGTGAGTGTTGTTGTACTGGAGTTAGGCTGCACGTAATTCTTACATATCCTTTGTGGTGAGTGTTGTCATACTGGAGTTAGGCTGCACGTAATTCCTACGTATCCTTTGTGGTGAGTGTTGTCGTACTGGAGTTAGGCTGTACGTAATTCCTACGTATCCTTTGTGGTGAGTGTTGTCGTACTGGAGTTAGGCTGTAAGTACTTCTTATCTATCCTTTGTGGTGAGTGTTGTCATACTGGAGTTAGGCTGCACGTAATTCCTACGTATCCTTTGTGGTGAGTGTTGTCGTACTGGAGTTAGGCTGCACGTAATTCCTACGTATCCTTTGTGGTGAGTGTTGTCATACTGTAGTTAGGCTGTACGTAATTCTTATGTATCCTTTGTGGTGAGTGTTGTCGTACTGGAGTTAGGCTGTACGTAATTCTTACGGGTCCTTTGTGGTGAGTGTTGTCGTATTGGGGTTAGGCTGTACGTAATTCCTACGTATCCTTTGTGGTGAGTGTTGTCGTACTGTAGTTAGGCTGTAAGTACTTCTTATGTATCCTTTGTGGTGAGTGTTGTCGTACTGTAGTTAGGCTGTAAGTAATTCTTATGTATTCTTTGTGGTGAGTGTTGTCGTACTGGAGTTAGGCTGTACGTAATTCTTACAGGTCCTTTGTGGTGAGTGTTGTCATACTGGAGTTAAGCTACACGTAATTCTTACGTATCCTTTGTGGTGAGTGTTGTTGTACTGGGGTTAGACTGTACCTAATTCTCACGGGTCCTTTGTGGTGAGTGTTGTCGTACTGGAGTTAAGCTGCACGTAATTCTTACATATCCTTTGTGGTGAGTGTTGTCGTACTGGGGTTAGGCTGTACGTAATTCTTATGGGTCCTTTGTAGTGAGTGTAGTCGTACTGGAGTTAGGCTGCACATAATTCTTACGTATCCTTTGTGGTGAGTGTTGTCGTACTGGAGTTAGGCTGCACGTAATTCCTACGTATCCTTTGTGGTGAGTGTTGTCGTACTGGAGTTAGGTTGCACGTAATTCCTACGTATCCTTTGTGGTGAGTGTTGTCATACTGTAGTTAGGCTGTACGTAATTCTTATGTATCCTTTGTGGTGAGTGTTGTCGTACTGGAGTTAGGCTGTACGTAATTCTTACGGGTCCTTTGTGGTGAGTGTTGTCATACTGGAGTTAAGCTACACGTAATTCTTACGTATACTTTGTGGTGAGTGTTGTTGTACTGGGGTTAGGCTGTACCTAATTCTCACGGGTCCTTTGTGGTGAGTGTTGTCGTACTGGGGTTAGGCTGTAAGTACCTCTTATGTATCCTTTGTGGTGAGTGTTGTCGTACTGTAGTTAGGCTGTAAGTACTTCTTATGTATCCTTTGTGGTGAGTGTTGTCGTACTGGAGTTAGGCTGTACGTAATTCCTACATATCCTTTGTGGTGAGTGTTGTCGTACTGTAGTTAGGCTGTAAGTACTTTTTATGTATCCTTTGTGGTGAGTGTTGTCGTACTGGAGTTAGGCTGTACGTAATTCTTACAGGTCCTTTGTGGTGAGTGTTGTCATACTGGAGTTAGGCTACACGTAATTCTTATGTATCCTTTGTGGTGAGTTTTGTTGTACTGGGGTTAGGCTGTACCTAATTCTCACGGGTCCTTTGTGGTGAGTGTTGTGGTACTGGGGTTAAGCTGCACGTAATTCTTACATATCCTTTGTGGTGAGTGTTGTCGTACTGGGGTTAGGCTGTATGTAATTCTTATGGGTCCTTTGTGTTGAGTGTTGTCGTACTGGGGTTAGGCTGCACGTAATTCTTATGTATCCTTTGTGGTGAGTGTTGTTGTACTGGAGTTAGGCCGTACGTAATTCTTATGGATCCTTTGTGGTGAGTGTTGTCGTACTGGGGTTAGGCTGCACATAATTCTTGCGTATCCTTTGTGGTGAGTGTTGTCGTACTGGAGTTAGGCTGTACATAATTCTTATGGGTCCTTTGTGGTGAGTGTTGTCGTACTGGGGTTAGGCTGTACATAATTCTTACGTATCCTTTGTGGTGAGTGTTGTCGTACTGGAGTTAGGCTGTACGTAATTCTTACGGGTCCTTTGTGGTGAGTGTTGTCGTATTGGGGTTAGGGTGTACATAATTCTTACGTATCCTTTGTGGTGAGTGTTGCCGTACTGGGGTTAGGCTGTACGTAATTCTCACAGGTCCTTTATAGTGAGTGTTGTCGTACTGGGGTTAGGCTGTACGTAATTCTTATGTATCGTTTGTGGTGAGTGTTGTCGTACTGGGGTTCGGCTGTACCTAATTCTTACAGGTCCTTTGTAGTGAGTGTTGTCGTACTGGGGTTAGGCTGTACGTAATTCTTACATATCCTTTGTGGTGAGTGTTGTCGTTCTGTAGTTAGGCTGTACATAATTCTTATGTATCCTTTGTGGTGAGTGTTGACGTACTGGAGTTAGGCTGTACGTAATTCTTACAGGTCCTTTGTGGTGAGTGTTGTTGTACTGGAGTTAGGCTACACGTAATTCTTACGTATCCTTTGTGGTGAGTGTTGTCGTACTGGAGTTAGGCTACACGTAATTCTTACGTATTCTTTGTGGTGAGTGTTGTTGTACTGTGGTTAGGCTGTATGTAATTCTTACGGGTCCTTTGTGGTGAGTGTTGTCGTACTGGAGTTAGGCTGTATATAATTCTTACGGGTCCTTTATGGTGAGTGTTGTCGTACTGGTGTTCGGCTGTACGTAATTCTTATGGATCATTTGTAGTGAGTGTTGTCGTACTGGAGTTAGGCTGTACGTAATTCTTACGGGCCCTTTGTGGTGAGTGTTGTCATACTGGGGTTAGGCTGCACGTAATTCTTACGTATCCTTTGTGGTGAGTGTTGTCGTACTGGAGTTAGGCCGTATATGATTCTTACGGATCCTTTGTGGTGGGTGTTGTTGTACTGGGGTTAGGCTGAACGTAATTCTTATATATCCTTTGTGGTGAGTGTTGTCGTACTAGAGTTAGGCTGTACATAATTCTTATGGGTCCTTTGTGGTGAGTGTTGTCGTACTGGGGTTAGGCTGTACATAATTCTTATGTATCCTCTGTGGTGAGTGTTGTCGTACTGGGGTTAGGCTGCACATAATTCTTGCAGGTCCTTTGTGGTGAGTGTTGTCATACTGGGGTTAGGCTCTACTTAATTTTTACGTATCCTTTGTGGTGAGTGTTGTCATACTGGGGTTTGGCTGCACGTAATTCTGATGTATCCTTTGTGGTGAGTGTTGTCGTACTGGAGTTAGGCTGCACATAATTCTTACGTATCCTTTGTGGTGAGTGTTGTCGTACTGGGGGTAGGCTGTACGTAATTCTTACAGGTCCTTTGTACTGAGTGTTGTCGTACTGGAGTTAGGCTGTAAGTACTTCTTATGTATCCTTTGTGGTGAGTGTTGTCGTACTGTAGTTAGGCTGTAAGTAATTCTTATGTATTCTTTGTGGTGAGTGTTGTCGTACTGGAGTTAGGCTGTACGTAATTCTTACAGGTCCTTTGTGGTGAGTGTTGTCATACTGGAGTTAAGCTACACATAATTCTTACGTATCCTTTGTGGTGAGTGTTGTTGTACTGGGGTTAGACTGTACCTAATTTTCACGGGTCTTTGTGGTGAGTGTTGTCGTACTGGGGTTAAGCTGCACGTAATTCTTACATATCCTTTGTGGTGAGTGTTGTCATACTGGGGTTAGGCTGTACGTAATTCTTATGGGTCCTTTGTAGTGAGTGTAGTCGTACTGGAGTTAGGCTGCACGTAATTCTTACGTATCCTTTGTGGTGAGTGTTGTCATACTGGAGTTAGGCTGCATGTAATTCCTACGTATCATTTGTGGTGAGTGTTGTCGTACTGGAGTTAGGCTACACGTAATTCCTACGTATCCTTTGTGGTGAGTGTTGTCATACTGTAGTTAGGCTGTACGTAATTCTTATGTATCCTTTGTGGTGAGTGTTGTCGTACTGGAGTTAGGCTGTACGTAATTCTTATGGGTCCTTTGTGATGAGTGTTGTCGTATTGGGGTTAGGCTGTACGTAATTCCTACGTATCCTTTGTGGTGAGTGTTGTCGTACTGTAGTTTGGCTGTAAGTTCTTCTTATGTATCCTTTGTGGTGAGTGTTGTCGTACTGGAGTTAGGCTGTACGTAATTCTTACAGGTCCTTTGTGGTGAGTGTTGTCATACTGGAGTTAAGCTACACGTAATTCTTACGTATCCTTTGTGGTGAGTGTTGTTGTACTGGGGTTAGGCTGTACCTAATTCTCACGGGTCCTTTGTGGTGAGTGTTGTCATACTGGGGTTAGGCTGTCAGTACTTCTTATGTATCCTTTCTGGTGAGTGTTGTCGTACTGTAGTTAGGCTGTAAGTACTTCTTATGTATCCTTTGTGGTGAGTGTTGTCGTACTGGAGTTAGGCTGTACGTAATTCCTACGTATCCTTTGTGGTGAGTGTTGTCGTACTGTAGTTAGGCTGTAAGTACTTCTTATGTATCCTTTGTGGTGAGTGTTGTCGTACTGGAGTTAGGCTGTACGTAATTCTTACAGGTCCTTTGTGGTGAGTGTTGTCATACTGGAGTTAGGCTACACGTAATTCTTACATATCCTTTGTGGTGAGTTTTGTTGTACTGGGGTTAGGCTGTACCTAATTCTCACGGGTCCTTTGTGGTGAGTGTTGTCGTACTGGGGTTAAGCTGCACGTAATTCTTACATATCCTTTGTGGTGAGTGTTGTCGTACTGGGGTTAGGCTGTATGTAATTCTTATGGGTCCTTTGTGTTGAGTGTTGTCGTACTGGGGTTAGGCTGCACGTAATTCTTATGTATCCTTTGTGGTGAGTGTTGTTGTACTGGAGTTAGGCCGTACGTAATTCTTATGGATCCTTTGTGGTGAGTGTTGTCGTACTGGGGTTAGGCTGCACATAATTCTTACGTATCCTTTGTGGTGAGTGTTGTCGTACTGGAGTTAGGCTGTACGTAATTCTTACGGGTCCTTTGTGGTGAGTGTTGTCGTACTGGGTTAGGCTGTACATAATTCTTACGTATCCTTTGTGGTGAGTGTTGTTGTACTGGAGTTAGGCTGTACGTAATTCTTACGGGTCCTTTGTGGTGAGTGTTGTCATATTGGGGTTAGGCTGTACATAATTCTTACGTATCCTTTGTGGTGAGTGTTGTCGTACTGGGGTTAGGCTGTACGTAATTCTTACAGGTCCTTTGTAGTGAGTGTTGTCGTACTGGGGTTAGGCTGTACGTAATTCTTACATATCCTTTGTGGTGAGTGTTGTCGTTCTGTAGTTAGGCTGTACATAATTCTTATGTATCCTTTGTGGTGAGTGTTGACGTACTGGAGTTAGGCTGTACGTAATTCTTACAGGTCCTTTGTGGTGAGTGTTGTTGTACTTGAGTTAGGCTACACGTAATTCTTACGTATTCTTTGTGGTGAGTGTTGTTGTACTGTGGTTAGGCTGTATGTAATTCTTACGGGTCCTTTGTGGTGAGTGTTGTCGTACTGGAGTTAGGCTGTATATAATTCTTACGGGTCCTTTGTGGTGAGTGTTGTCGTACTGGAGTTCGGCTGCACGTAATTCTTATGTATCCTTTGTGGTGAGTGCTGTCGTACTGGAGTTAGGCCATACATAATTCTTACGGATCCTTTGTGGTGAGTGTTGTTGTACTGGGGTTAGGCTGAACGTAATTCTTACATATCCTTTGTGGTGAGTGTTGTCGTACTAGAGTTAGGCTGTACATAATTCTTATGGGTCCTTTGTGGTGAGTGTTGTCGTACTGGGGTTAGGCTGTACATAATTCTTATGTATCCTCTGTGGTGAGTGTTGTCGTACTGGGGTTAGGCTGCACGTAATTCTTGCAGGTCCTTTGTGGTGAGTGTTGTCATACTGGGGTTAGGCTCTACTTAATTTTTACGTATCCTTTGTGGTGAGTGTTGTCATACTGGGGTTTGGCTGCACGTAATTCCTATGTATCCTTTGTGGTGAGTGTTGTCGTACTGGAGTTAGGCTGCACATAATTCTTACGTATCCTTTGTGGTGAGTGTTGTCGTACTGGGGTTAGGCTTAACAAACAGAAAAAACGAACTGAAACTGACTTTAACCGAGGTTTTTCCTGAAACCGAACCGAAACTGAAAAAATCGAAATCGATACTGTAAGATCACAAACCCCTAGATTACAACAAAAGCCTTTGCAGGCTCAGTACCTTTTTCTAGTTAAGAAATGCTACATCATCCTTTGTACTGGTGATTCGCCAAGAAAATATACCTGAACGGCACGTAATGCTTGTGATATGCACAACAAAATTGATCGAGTCCATACATGCCGGCATCACGAAACATCAGCATCATGAAATTATACTCCCCTAATTAAGACGTTTCTTAATTAATGAAAGAATAATCCATCAGATCAAAGTAACGGCGAAGCACAATGTGATGCAGACTGTGTTTTAGGTTGTAAGTGGACGATAGGTATGACTGCATCATGGTTTACGGTGAAACCCAATGCGGTGTGGACACACTTCGAGTCTATGCCTAAGAGTGTAAATGGAAGGTAGGCATGACTGTATTGCTGTTACGATAAAACTTGATGTGCTGTCGAAACATTTTTCCTAAGTATTTTAGGTTGGAAATGGATGGTAAGGCTGTCTATATAGCGGGCTGGAACTGGATGATAGCTATGGGTGTATGGTGGGTTGTGAGTGGATGGTAGGTACTACTGCCAAGCTGGTTGAAAGAGGATGTTTTATACGACTGTATGGTGGGTTGGTAAAAATGATTGCATGGAGGTTTGATTCCTAAGTGGACACATCTTGCAACAGTGTTTTAGGTTGTAAATAGAGGATAGGTATGACTGTATGGCGGCTTATAAGGGGTGAAGGTATGACTGAATGGCGGGTTGTAAGTGGATGGCAGGTGTGACTGTACCGTGGGTTATAAGCGAATGGCAGGTATGACTGTTTGGCTATGGCCGGGTTTAAGTGGATGGTAGGTATGGCCATATGGCCTGTTGTAAATGGATTGTATGTGTGGCATTATGGCGGGTTGTAAGTTGATGGTAATAATGCTTGTATGGTGTTTTGTAAGTGTGCGCTAGGTATGACTGTTTAGCGGAGTGAAAGTGAATGGTATGTATGACTGTATGGGGGATGTAATTCGATGGTAGGTATGTCTATATGGTGAGTTTTAAATTGACATATGTATTACTGAATGGCGGGTTGTGAGTTGATGACAGGTATGCTGTATGGAGGGTTGTAAGTGAATGGTAGGTATGACTGTATGGTGGATTGTAATTGGATGGAGATATGACTGTGTGGTGGGTTGTAAGTGGATGTAGGTATGATGGTATGGCGGGTTGTAAGTGGGTGAAAGGAATGACTGTATAAGGGGTTGTAATGGGACTGTAGATTTGACTGTATGGCAGGTTGCAAGTGGATGGTAGGTACGATTGTATGGTGTGCTGTAAGTGGATGGTAGGTTTGACTGTATGCTATGTACAAAAGGAGGTATGCATTACTTATGGGGACTGTAATTAGATGGCAGGTATGACAGAATCGAGGCTTGTAAGTGAATAGTAGGTATGCTTGTATGGGGATTGTAAGTGAGTGGTAGGTATGACTGTATGGGGTTGTAAGTGGATGGTAGTTATGACTGTATGGGGGCTGTAAGTGGATGGTAGGTATGACTGTATGGGGTTGTAAGTGGATGGTAGGTATGACTGTATGGGGATTTGTTAGTGGATGGTAGGTATGACTGTATGGGGATCTGTAAGTGGATGGTAGGTATGATTGTATGGGGGTTGTAAGTGGGATGATAGGTATGACTGTATGGGGGGTTGTAAGTGGATGGTAGGTATGACTGTATGGGAGTTGTAAGTGAATAGTAGGTATGCTTGTATGAGGATTGTAAGTAAGTGGTAGGTATGACTGTATGGGGATTTGTAAGTGGATGGTAGGTATGACTGTATGGGGGTTGTAAGTGGATGGTAGGTATAACTGTATAGGGATTTGTAAGTGGATGGTAGGTATGACTGTATGGGGATTTGTAAGTGGATGGTAGGTATGACTGTATGGGGGTTGTAAGTGGATGACTGTATGGGGGCTGTAAGTGGATGGTAGGTATGACTGTATGAGGTTGTAAGTGAATAGTAGGTATGCTTGTATGGGGATTGTAAGTGAGTGGTAGGTATGACTGTATGGGGATTTGTAAGTGGATGGTAGATATGACTGTATGGGGGTTGTAAGTGGATGGTAGGGATGACTGTATGGGGGTTGTAAGTGGATGGTAGGTATGACTGTATGGAGGTTGTAAGTGGATGGTAGGTATGACTGTATGGGGGTTGTAAGTGGATGGTAGGGATGACTGTATGGGGTTGTAAGTGGATGGTAGGTATGACTGTATGGGGGTTGTAAGTGGATGGTAGGTATGACTGTATGGGGATTGTAAGTGGATGGTAGGTATGGCTGTATGGGGGTTGTAAGTGGATGGTAGGGATGACTGTATGGGTGTTGTAAGTGGAGGGTAGGGATGACTGTATGGGGGTTGTAAGTAGATGGTAAGTATGACTGTATAAGGGTTGTAAGTGGATGGTCGGTATGACTGTATGGGGATTTTAAGTGGAGGGTAGATATGACTGTATGGGGGTTGTAAGTGGATGGTAGGGATGACTGCATGGGGGTTGTAAGTGGTTGGTAGGTATGAATGTTTGGGGGTTGTAAATGGATGGTAGATATGACTGTATGGGGGCTGTAAGTAGATGGTAGGTACGACTGTATGGGGGTTGTAAGTGGATGGTAGGTATGACTTATGGGGGTTGTAAGTGGATGGTAGGTATGACTGTATGGGGTTGTAAGTGGATGGAATGTATGACTGTATGGGGGTTGTAAGTGGATGGTAGGTATGACTGTATGGGGGTTGTAAGTGGATGATAGGTATGACTGTATGGGGGTTGTAAGTGGATGGTAGATACGATGTATGGGGGTTGTAAGTGGATGGTAGATACGACGTATGGGGGTTGTAAGTGGATGGTAGGGATGACTGCATGGGGGTTGTAAGCAGTTGGTAGGTATGGATGTATGGGGGTTGTAAATGGATGGTAGATATGACTGTATGGGGGTTGTAAGTAGATGGTAGGTATGACTGTATGGGGGTTGTAAGTGGATGGTAGGTATGACTTATGGGGGTTGTAAGTGGATGGTAGGTATGACTGTATGGGGGTTGTAAGTGGATGGTAGGTATGACTGTATGGGGGTTGTAAGTGGATGGTAGGTATGACTGTATGGGGGTTGTAAGTGGATGATAGGTATGACTGTATGGGGGTTGTAAGTGGATGGTAGATACGACGTATGGGGGTTGTAAGTGGATGGTAGGTATTTGTTTATTTATTTATTTATTTATTTATTTATTTATTTATTTATTTATTTATTTATTTATTTATTTATTTATTTATTTATTTATTGGTGTTTAAGGTCACATATGTCTGCACAATAGCTATGGGTGGAGGAAGCCAGAATACCTGGAGAGTACCACCGAGCAATGGTGAGCAACTGTCAGCTCCCCAACATACCAACTCCACACAAGCAGGGTTAGCATTGGTTGAAGACAGGTGCACCATCGATGTGCAGCGTGCCTTAGTACACAACGCCACCATGTACCCAATGGGCAATGTGGGTAAAGTGTCTCACCCAAGGACACAACAAGGTTGCTGCAGTTGAGATTCAAACCGAGGACCTCTCGGCTTGCAGCTTGCACCTCTACCTACTGAGTCACCATGCCCCATGAATGTCTGTAAGTTAAAAGTTATATGTATGCTGAAAGTGGATAGACGGTTTGACTGTATGTAGGATGTAAGTGGATGGTAGGTATAATTGTGTGGAGGTTGTAAGTGGATGGTAGGCAAGACTGTATGTGGGTTGTAAATGGACAGTAGGTATAAATGTTTGTAGGTTGTAAGTGAATGGCAGGTATGACTATATGAGTTCTGTAATTAGATTTCAGATATAACTGTATGGGAGTTGTAGGTGGAAGGTAGGTATGACTGTATCGTGGGTAATAAGTTGATGGTGGGTATGATTGTATGAGGGTTGTAACTGTATGGTAGGTATGATTGTATGGGAGTTATAATTGTATGGTAGGTATGATGTTATGCTAGTTGTAAGGGGATGGTAGGTATAACTGCATGTGGGTTGTAAGTGGACGGTAGGTATGACTGTTTGTAGGTTGTAAGTGAATGGTAGGTATGACTTATGAGGACTGTAATTAGATGTCAGATATAACTGTATGGGAGTTGTAGGTGGATGGTAGGTATGACTGTCTCGTGGGTTATAAGTTGATGGTAGGTGTGATTTTATGGTGGTTGTAAGTGGATGGTATCGATGACCGTATCGTGGGTTGTAAGTGGGTGGTAGTTATGACTCTATCGCAGGTTGTAATTGGATGGTAGGTATGATTTTATAGGGGTTGTAATTGGGTGTTAGGTATGACTTTATGATTGGGTGTTAGTGAATGGTAGGTATGATGTATGGCTGGTTGCAAGTGAGTGGTAGGTAAGATTGATGGTATAATAAGCTATGTACTATAGGAAAATATTGAATGAATTCAAGTATAATATTCCTGAAACCTGAAACAATTAGAAGAACAAAACATACATCAAAACTACTGTCTTTCTTCGCTCAAGAATATCAGGAAATGATCCACATGGTAACTATGGTAAGTCGTAGGTGGAAGGTAGTTATGACTATATGGGGGCTTGTTAGTGACTGGTAGATATGGCTGTATAGGTGTTGTAAGTGGATGGTAGGTATGATAGTAAGAGATGTTGTAATTGGATGGTAGGTATGAGTGTATAGGGGTTGTAATTGTATGGTTGGTATGGCTGTATGGTGGGATGTAAGTTATAACTTGTAAGTGGGTGGTAGGTATGTCTATGGTGGTTGTATGTGGATGGTAGGTATGATTGTAAGGGATGTTGTAATTGGATGGTAGGTATGAGTGTATAGGGGGTTGTAATTGTATGGTTGGTATGGCTGTATGGTGGGTTGTAAGTTATAACTTGTAAGTGGGCGGTAGGTATGACTATGGTGGTTGTATGTGGGTGGTAGGTATGATTGTATGGGAGGTTGTGATCGGATGGTAGGTATGGCTGTATGGTGGGCTGTACTTGGATGATAGGTATGATGGCATGGTGAGTTGTAAGTTACAACTTGTAAGTGGGTGGTAGATATGACTGTATGGTGGTTGTATGTGAATGGTAGGTATGACTGTATGGAGTTGTAGGTAAATTGTAGGTTTGACTGTGTCGTGGGTTGTAAGGGAATAGTAGGTATGACTGTATTAGGGTCATGACTGGATGGTAGGTATATCTGTATCGTGGGTTGTACGTGGATGTTAGGCATGCTTCTATGGCGGTTCTAATTGGATGGTTGAAATGGATGTAGTAGATGGTAGATATGACTGTATGGTTAGTTTTAAGTGGATGTAGGTATGACTGTATGGCGGGTTGTAAGTGGGTGTATGTATGGCTGTGTGGATGGTATGTATGAATGTAAGAATGGTTGGTACGAAGGTATGGTCGGCTGTATTAGGATATAGATATGACTGCATGGTGTGGTGCTAGTGGATGTAGGTATGACTATATTGTGGGTACTAAGTGGGTGGTATGAATGACTGTGTTGTGTGTTGTTAGTAGACGACAATAGGTTTGACTGTATGGAGGGCGGCAAGGGGATGTAAGTATGACTACATGGGGGAGGGGTTGAAAGCAAATGGTAGGTATGATTGTATAGGGGTTGTTGGATTGTAGTTATGCGTGTGTCGTTGGTTCTAAGTTGATGGTAGAAATTACTCTACAGTGGGTTGTAACTGGACGGTAGATGTGACGGCATGGCATGGTGTACGTAGATGGTAGGTATGGCTATATCGCAGGGTGTAAGGGAATGGCAGGTATGACTGTACGGTGGGGTGTAAGTGGATAATATGTATGGCAGGGTGTAAGTGGATGGTAGGTTTGACTGCATGTCGGTTTGTATGTGAATGGAGGAGTGACTGTATGGAGGCTTTTAAGTGACTATAGGTATGACTGACGGGATTAAGTGTATGGTAGGTATGGCAAAACAATGTAAGTATGACTGCATGACGGGTGGTAAGTGGATGGTACGTATGGCTGTAGGGCGGGTTGTAAGTGGATGGTAGGAATGACTGAATGAGGGGCTCCATTTGGATGCTAGATAAACCTGTGTATGAATGCATGTTGATGGTAGGTGTGTCTGTATTGCAGGTTGTTAGTAGATGGTAGGTATGAACACATGGTGGGTTGTAAGTAGATGGACGATATGACTGTATGGCAGGTTGTAGGTGGATGGTGCGTGTATCTCTACGGTGGTAAATGTAGGTATGAATGTTTGGCTGGTTGTAAGGGGATGGTAGGTATGACGGTATAGGGGATTGTGAATGGATGCTAGGCACGACTGTATTGTGGTCTGTATGTGGATGGTATGTATCATGCTATGTCGGATTCTAAGTGGATTGTAAATGGATGGTAGACATGACTGTATGGTAGGTGGTAAGTAGATGGTAGGTATAACTTTATGGGAATTGTAAGTAGATGGTAGGTATGACTGTATGGCGATTTGTAGGTTGGTGGTGGGTGTACCTCTATGGTGGTAAATGTAGGTATGACTGTTTGGCTGGTTGTAACGGGGATGATAGGAATGACAGTATAGGGGATTATGAATAGATGGTAGGAATGACTGTCTGGTGGTCTGTATGTGGATGGTAGGTATGACACTATGTGGAATTCTAAGTGGATGGTAGTCATGACTGTATGGTTGGTGGTAAGTGAATGGTAGGTATAACTTTATGGGAGACTATAAATAGATCGTAGGTATTACTATATGGCTTATGGTAGGCATGCCTGTTTGGTTGTTTGTAAGTGGGTGATAGGTATGGGCGTCTGGCGGGTTTATGTGGACGGTAGGTATGGCTGTATAGCGGCTTGTAATGGAATGTAGATGTGACTGTATGGCGGGTTTTAAGTAAATGTAGGTATGGCTGCTTTATTGCTGTAGGTCAATGGAAGGTGCAACAGTGTGGGGGATTGTAAGAGGATGTAGGTATGACTATATTGCGGCTTGTAAGTGGCTGATAGCTATGACTGTATGGCGGGATGTAAGCGGGTGTGTATGGCGGGTTGTAACTGGATGGAAGGTATGACTGTATTGTGGCTTGTAAGTGGCTGGTTCCAATGGCTGCATGACGGGTTGTAAGTGGGTACTAGGTATTACTGTATGGCGGGTTGTAATGGATGGTAGGTATGACAGTATGGCGGTTTGTAATTGGCCGTTAGGTATGACTGTATGGCGGGATGAAAGTGCATGCTTGATATGGATGTATGGTGGGTTGTAAGTGGACGCTAGGAATGTCTGTATGATGGGTTGTAATTTAAGTTAGGTATGTCTGTATAGTTAGTGTTAAGTTGATTCATTTATTTTTTGTGATTAGCACTGGCTGGTTATCGCAGTTCCATGGTCAGCTTGATTTTCTTTCAGTTGGCATCCCCTGATAGAAGTATATTACTAATTAAACAGGGAATTATTTCAGCAGATATTATGAAATAACAAGGTGGTCTCGATCGCAGTGCTAGTTGGGAACGCCCTTGTTAACACACGGGCTTTCTCTGGCAGCAACTACCTCTTCTCCAAGTTTCGGGATAACGATGCTGGTGTGGAACGTGTGCGGCATGACAAAGCCATAGAAAAGCTTCAGCCCACCCTGGCAGCATGGACCCGTGAGTAGATTACTAGCCATGCCCTGTGATAATCTGTGAATCATACTAGACTGGCGTCTTAGTGTAACAGTCGCGAACACACCAAGACTCCAAAGATTATCACTAATAGATTGACACGTGTAAATGATTCGACTCTCCATTCGATTTGATTCAATGTCTTTCGTCTTATTATTTACTCCGAGGATTAAGATTAAAGGAGACTGTATCATATATTGAACTGTATCTGCAATCAGAGGTTTATTAGTCTACCATCCCATAGTATTTAGTCAAGAAACAAGACTTAATGATGAAAAATGTTATGATCAGAAACCGACGCAAAACACTGGTCTGGGGTCCGTTTTGATCAAACTAATAGTGTTAGGTACATGTAGGCTATTTGACAGAGCTCAATTTGAACTCAACGAGCGAAAAAAGTCGGATTATCCAGACCTCAGGCACTGGTAGATAATTAACAGTACAGGGCCCAAAAATGAACCCATGCACTTGATTTAAACAGTCGATTCCATAGAAAACGGAAGGTATCGTGTTTGTAGAGGTAAGGATTTCCTTAGTTTTAACATTATGATTATCTTTGTTGTTGTTTTTGTTTGTTTTTTTTTTGGGGGGGGGGGGGGGGGGTGGGGAGGGGGGTTGTATAGAGGAGGTGCTTTTGGACAATCCATTCAGAAAGATCACTGGAAACCTTCCGTTCATGACAAATGTAAAAAAAAGCCTATGACTTTTTTTACGCGAAGCAAGCACGTCACAACATACCAACAACACCCTGACTCCTGGTGCAGAGAGCTCTTAGGGATTTTGATACTGAAGCAACTGAACGTAGTAACCATATTGAAGGAATACGTTAATATCTATTACATCCTGTTTAAATTCAGTACTTGTATCAGAGAGAAACATTATATTCTATACCTGCTTCGTCATTAGAGGTTAAAAATGTCGCGGGTAAAGCAAACATTTTGTATTTACTTATTGACAAAGTCTAGTTGCACGATTGTACCACACGGCTTTCTGTTATCACGACGATAAACAACTAGCAACGTTTTGAAGTGTTTGCCCTCATTTTGGGACCCCCAGAGAGATTACAATAGGTCTGTACTTTGCACAGTCACTTGACGTCAGACATTTCTGGGTCTTCACACTCACAGTTCAAAAACTGCCATACCTATTGCATACTTATGCCGGGTGCATTCTATTGTTAATACTACAATGACTCGAAAACGCTGGATTTCTCTTTTCAAAGTAATAATAACAATGTAAATAATACTTTTACAGCCTGAAGTTGCCTTGAAATCCACATTTGGTGTTCTGTGGCTGTAGAAATTGGCCCTGAAATCCACACATGGTGTTCAATGGCTGTACAAATTGGCCCTGAAATCCACACATGGCGTGCTATGGCTGTACAAATTGGCTCTGAAATCCACACATGGGGTTCTATGGCTGTTTAAATTGGACCTGAAATCCACACATGGTGTTCAATGGCTGTACAAATTGGCCGTGAAATCCACACATGGTGTTCTATGGCTGTATAAATTTCAACACATAGATTCGTTATTTATTTATTTTATTTATTATATTAAGGTTTAACGACTCTTTAATAGCCAGGGGCATATTTTATCAGTGACAGTTTTGCGGGTGGAGGAAGCCGGAGTGCTCGGAGAGAACCACCGAGCAACGACGTGCTGCTGCCAGCTCTCCAACATCGTAACTCCGCACTGCAGCACGAGTAGGGTTAGATTGGTTGAAGACATGCACACCATCGACTTGCAGTACGCCTTAGTACACGGCGTCATCGTGCCCCCATCTAGACAATCGGGGTTAAGTGCCTTGCACAAGGACACATCGCAGGAGTCCGAATCGATCGACCAAGGATTAACCGGATTCGACGTTGATTAACATCAGTGATCTGACGAGAACCGGTTAACGCGACGCTACCGCGCCCCTACACATTGATTAGGATTGCACGTTACCCTCATTCTAGTCATAATCTGTATCCTTTTAGATAGATAGATAGATAGATAGATAGATAGATAGATAGATAGATAGATAGATATATAGATAGATAGATAGATAGATAGATAGATAGATAGATGGATGGATGGATGGATGGATGGATGGATGGATGGATGGATAGATAGATAGATAGATAGATAGATAGATAGATAGATAGATAGATAGATAGATAGATAGATAGATAGATAGATAGATAGATAGATGGGTGGATGGATGGATGGATGGATGGATGGATAGATAGATAGATAGATAGATAGATAGATAGATAGATAGATAGATAGATAGATAGATAGATAGATAGATAGATAGATGGATGGATGGATGGATGGATGGATGGATGGATGGATGGATAGATAGATGGATGGATGGATGGATGGATGATGGATGG
This sequence comes from Pictodentalium vernedei, assembly GCA_031216915.1. Classification (NCBI taxonomy): domain Eukaryota; kingdom Metazoa; phylum Mollusca; class Scaphopoda; order Dentaliida; family Dentaliidae; genus Pictodentalium; species Pictodentalium vernedei. The sequence goes on from CM062297.1 coordinate 24,447,410, forward strand.
ATGGATGATGGATGGATGGATGATGGATGGATGATGGATGGATGGATGGATGGATGGATGGATGGATGGATGGATGGATGGATCGATAGATAGATAGATAGATAGATAGATAGATAGATAGATAGATAGATAGATAGATAGATAGATAGATAGATAGATAGATAGATAGATAGATAGATAGATGGATGGATGGATGGATGGATGGATGGATGGATATGGATAGATAGATAGATAGATAGATAGATAGATAGATAGATAGATAGATAGATAGATAGATAGATATTTTTCAAAACAAAGAAGCACGGGCGCAGGTCGGAAAATCGATTTCTGTTGTAAATTATTTCTATGGAATTCAATGTTGTTTTAATATTTTTGAAGTTATATGACTTTATGACAAAATGAACTCATCTCAGAAGTGCTTTCACAAGAATGTTTCGAAGACTGGGATTTTTCTTGTAAGCTATGATGCATCGTTTGTTAATGGCTTCTGGCAGTTTTGTATTTAATTCTGTAAAGTTGTTTTTGAAAATTTTTGCAATTTCCACATTGCGTCGATTATAAACCAAAGGAAAACAAATAATTTTATTTGGCAACCCAGAGTACTCTCTATTGAGTCCGTATGGGAGATAGGTCCTGAGCTTACCAATCCAATAGTTTTCACGCTCAAGTCGTTTGTCTGTTGTGGTTTCATCATCGTCCAAAAACGGAATTTGCTCAATGGGTTGAAAACTGAAATGTGACTTAATGTCATGACCCGGGAGGTTAAAGTGGTCCGAGACTGCCTTTCCGGAATCTAAACGGATATTTGATAAATGGTTTTGCATTCTGACGCGCAGAGGGTTTTTCGTCTGGCCGACATATTGGATATGGCATAATTTACATGTGATTAAATAAATAATGTTTTCAGAATCACAGTTGAAGCTGTTTCTAACTTGGTAAAACATACGGGTTTGTTCGCTAAAAAATGTTTTACCGGTATTCATGTAGTTCATACGATGTATGTAACAAATTTTGCGTTGACATAGATTTACTGATCCATTTCCCAGAACAGGGCGGTTATGCCGAATTTTCGTGGGGTGCGTTGGCTCAGAGTCCCGAATGGGTGTCTCTATCTCACGGATTGTGTCAGATTTAATTTTTCGCAAAAGTCGTTTTGAGTAACCGCGTTTAACAAGTGTTTTGAAAAGAATTGAACAGGCGTGATTGAGGTCGCTTCTGTTCGTACAATTTCTATGGAATCGAATAATTTGAGATTTTACCAACCCATTGAATAGTTTGGGTGGGTGGTAAGAAGCTCTATGGAGAAGTTGGTGAGAATCGGTCGGTTTAAAAAAGACTTTTGTGTCTAGAACGTTGCTATGCCGAAACTGAGGGCCCTTGAATACAGTCACATCCAGAAAATCAATAGTATTTTCTGAAATGCAGGGCTGTAATTTGATGGACTCATCGTGGTTGTTCAGGATTTCCAAGAATTCGTTGAAGTCATCACGGCTATGGGGCCATATGATGAAAATGTCGTCTTGGAACCTGTGATAACATAATGGCTGTTTTCTTGCTTTAGCAAGAGCACCTCTCTCCCATTCTGCAACAAAAATATTAGCAAAATTTGGACTGAATTTTTTACCCATACTACATCCACTTATTTGGAGATAAAATTTATTGTTAAATTCAAAGTCGTTACCTTTCAATGATAATTCTAACAATTGAAGGATTTCTTCCGATGGCCTGTTTGGGTCATCGTACCTTTTGAATGATTTTTTTATTGCCTCTAGACCAGCGTCAATACCAATGTTAGTATACATACTTTCAATGTCTAGGGTAATGAGGAGACTGTCGGAAGGAACCTGCAGTTTGTTAATTTTCATTAAAAAGTCCTCAGTGTCTTTGAGGAAGCTCGGATGGCGGCAAGCAATTGGTTTTAAATAAAAATCAATATACTGTGAAATGTGGTAAGATTCCGAGCCACAGTCGCTGACAATAGGCCGACCAGGAGGGGTAAATTCGTCACTCCAACTGCTGAGTGGTTTATGTATTTTAGGCAAGAGGTAAAACTTACGATTGTTTGAATCCCTCTCTGCAATTAAATACTCGACATGTTTTTTCTCAATGAAGTCGTGGTCCAGCAAGCTTTTTAGAATTCCATTAAATTTTGAACAATTTTCTTGCCAAATTGGTGCTTCTAAAGGTTTGTAATATTCTGGGTTATTTAACTGGCGTTCAGCTTCTTTAATATAATTATCTTTTGACATCAGAACTGTAGCAGATCCTTTGTCACAAGGCTTGATGATAATTTGTTTGTTGTTTTTCAGCGTCTTCAGGGCGTTTCTTTCGATTTGGTTCAAATTTTGTTTGTCTTTCAAAAATGATTCCGGGATTTGGCTTACTTGTTCTTTAACTTTTTGAGAAATCTCATTAATTTCAGGTTTAACTTTCCGAGGTGATGGGCACCACCCGGTTGGATTGGCAAAGAGGTCTTTTGAGCCTGTTGAATTTCGAAATTTATCTGCCAATGCTGTTGCCCTAAAAAATTGTTGGCTTGCTGGACCACCGTTCATTTCGTTAATGTAACTGTAATCATCCATGACAACTGCACCTGTCCCAAAATCTACGATTTTGGGCTTAGGTTTTAATGGGGCTGGGGCGGGAACGAAAGTTAAACCATACCTGAGTAGATCTTTCTCACCTTCAGTCAATTTTAGATCAGGAACCAAGTTCACTATTTCGGTTCCTAGTCCTACTTTCTCTCCATGGCTGATGCCTTCTTCTGTAATTAGTTTAAAGGCTGCTCTTTGATGTATGGTTCTATGCGTGGCAGCCATCCTTGGTAGATTTTATTCGCTGTTTCCGTCGACCAGTGGATGGGATCACCTGGGCAACATTTAAACTGGCTTGCTGGAATTGCCGGGATTATCTCCAAATTCTTTGTTGACTTCGCAGCCTCGTTGATAACAGTCAAATTTTGTTGGTCCCTAGAACATAAACTAGAAGAAAAATTATGTTCCTGAAAAAGAAGTTTTGTATTAGGGTAACATTTGCGGAAATTGCTTATCATATTACCTAGTCTACCTGTTGATGTGTGGCCAATCTTTTTTCTGTTCTGCACGTCTATGCGCCAGTCTTCTCTATTGTTGACCCCAACGTTGAATAGAATTGCTTTGGGATGTTGTCGATCTTTCTCTTTTTCCATGTTCTTAGCCATCTGCCGAATGTGATTTAAGGTTCCACCAGAGTATGATGCGATGAACGTGTTGGGTGGAGGGTTGGCATCAATCCTTGAGATGTTCGATGATCCGATGATCCAAACAGGTTTGTTTGGCTTGACTGGCAGGGTCCAGCTGTTCTTGTTTTCACCAGATTTCCAGAATCGGTAGAATGACGACTTGCCGTTTGTAGATGGTTTCTTTTGAGGTGGTGTTTTGACTATGCTGGCGTACGATGGCGATTCCGGTGTTGTGGAGCAACGTGCTGTAAATGATGGTTTTTTGGTCGCTGGTGCTGTTGGAGAGATGGTTTCTCGTCTTTTTCTTTTCGATGGAGTTTCTCTGGAAGTAGAAAAAGAAATTTGCTGGCGGGCCACCGGCGATTTAGAACGAGCACGTTGATTGAAAGAGGTCTGGCTAATGACCGCTGCTTTTTTGAACTGGGACAGAAGTTGATCCGAAAGAGAATAAAATTTGTCAATAGTATTTTCTTGTAGTCGATTACCAAAATTCTTCTGTCCCCATTTAACTGCCGTATTCCGTGCTCGTGGAAAGTCCTGGGGTTTTAGAAAAGGAGCCGAAAGAACCAGGTCTTGTTTTTCTTTTAGAGTTTTTTTGTAATAATCTACCAAAGTTTGTATAACTTCAAAAGCCCCTTTTTTTGGTTAAATTGTTGAGCGCGTCCGAAATATAAATGGTTGGCAGGGCCGGCCGAAAGGTTTTATTGCGCTCGTCCACTGTTTTTTGGAATGATTTTGGGAGGACTTTCTGTGCCAAACAGTCCTCGAGAAATGCCAAATGGTGAAATAGTTGTAGAATGTGGTAAAGGGATTTTACCAATTGTGCATGAGCCGAATATGCCGGGTCTTTTTGCCGCTCTTGGCGGTGAACAGATTTAACATTTGTGGAATTTTTAGCCATTTTCCCGGACTTAATTTAGGCTGAAATAAATAATTATTAGAACAAGTCAAAATGATGAAAAAGTGATGAAAAAATGAAGCAAAAATGAAAATGAACGAATAAATGAAATGTGAATACCTAATGAAAATGTTGATGAAATAAATAGAGCGCACTGTCGTTGCCTCGACGTTTCGGGTTAAATGCCCTTCTTCAGGAAGCAGGTGAATTCGATTTTCCAATTATCCCAAAGCATTTAAATACCTTTACTTCATCTGTTGATGAGGCCAAACTGGCCAATCACTGTGTGTGAGATGGGTTCACTCAGTGATTAGTGGAAAACAACCTTTCAAATGTCATCAAACTTTAGCGGTATTTCTACTGTTAATGTATGATGGCATTTGAATGACTTGTGATCACCGGCTGAAGACCGTTGGAAATCAAATTCATGACAATGCGCAAAACAAATCGACAGATAATTAATGTTTTTATAATAGAAATAATTCAAATAGTCTGGCACTGGCGGATAGATATTTTTCAAAACAAAGAAGCACGGGCGCAGGTCGGAAAATCGATTTCTGTTGTAAATTATTTCTATGGAATTCAATGTTGTTTTAATATTTTTGAAGTTATATGACTTTATGACAAAATGAACTCATCTCAGAAGTGCTTTCACAAGAATGTTTCGAAGACTGGGATTTTTCTTGTAAGCTATGATGCATCGTTTGTTAATGGCTTCTGGCAGTTTTGTATTTAATTCTGTAAAGTTGTTTTTGAAAATTTTTGCAATTTCCACATTGCGTCGATTATAAACCAAAGGAAAACAAATAATTTTATTTGGCAACCCAGAGTACTCTCTATTGAGTCCGTATGGGAGATAGGTCCTGAGCTTACCAATCCAATAGTTTTCACGCTCAAGTCGTTTGTCTGTTGTGGTTTCATCATCGTCCAAAAACGGAATTTGCTCAATGGGTTGAAAACTGAAATGTGACTTAATGTCATGACGCGGGAGGTTAAAGTGGTCCGAGACTGCCTTTCCGGAATCTAAACGGATATTTGATAAATGGTTTTGCATTCTGACGCGCAGAGGGTTTTTCGTCTGGCCGACATATTGGATATGGCATAATTTACATGTGATTAAATAAATAATGTTTTCAGAATCACAGTTGAAGCTGTTTCTAACTTGGTAAAACATACGGGTTTGTTCGCTAAAAAATGTTTTACCGGTATTCATGTAGTTCATACGATGTATGTAACAAATTTTGCGTTGACATAGATTTACTGATCCATTTCCCAGAACAGGGCGGTTATGCCGAATTTTCGTGGGGTGCGTTGGCTCAGAGTCCCGAATGGGTGTCTCTATCTCACGGATTGTGTCAGATTTAATTTTTCGCAAAAGTCGTTTTGAGTAACCGCGTTTAACAAGTGTTTTGAAAAGAATTGAACAGGCGTGATTGAGGTCGCTTCTGTTCGTACAATTTCTATGGAATCGAATAATTTGAGATTTTACCAACCCATTGAATAGTTTGGGTGGGTGGTAAGAAGCTCTATGGAGAAGTTGGTGAGAATCGGTCGGTTTAAAAAAGACTTTTGTGTCTAGAACGTTGCTATGCCGAAACTGAGGGCCCTTGAATACAGTCACATCCAGAAAATCAATAGTATTTTCTGAAATGCAGGGCTGTAATTTGATGGACTCATCGTGGTTGTTCAGGATTTCCAAGAATTCGTTGAAGTCATCACGGCTATGGGGCCATATGATGAAAATGTCGTCTTGGAACCTGTGATAACATAATGGCTGTTTTCTTGCTTTAGCAAGAGCACCTCTCTCCCATTCTGCAACAAAAATATTAGCAAAATTTGGACTGAATTTTTTACCCATACTACATCCACTTATTTGGAGATAAAATTTATTGTTAAATTCAAAGTCGTTACCTTTCAATGATAATTCTAACAATTGCAGGATTTCTTCCGATGGCCTGTTTGGGTCATCGTACCTTTTGAATGATTTTTTTATTGCCTCTAGACCAGCGTCAATACCAATGTTAGTATACATACTTTCAATGTCTAGGGTAATGAGGAGACTGTCGGAAGGAACCTGCAGTTTGTTAATTTTCATTAAAAAGTCCTCAGTGTCTTTGAGGAAGCTCGGATGGCGGCAAGCAATTGGTTTTAAATAAAAATCAATATACTGTGAAATGTGGTAAGATTCCGAGCCACAGTCGCTGACAATAGGCCGACCAGGAGGGGTAAATTCGTCACTCCAACTGCTGAGTGGTTTATGTATTTTAGGCAAGAGGTAAAACTTACGATTGTTTGAATCCCTCTCTGCAATTAAATACTCGACATGTTTTTTCTCAATGAAGTCGTGGTCCAGCAAGCTTTTTAGAATTCCATTAAATTTTGAACAATTTTCTTGCCAAATTGGTGCTTCTAAAGGTTTGTAATATTCTGGGTTATTTAACTGGCGTTCAGCTTCTTTAATATAATTATCTTTTGACATCAGAACTGTAGCAGATCCTTTGTCACAAGGCTTGATGATAATTTGTTTGTTGTTTTTCAGCGTCTTCAGGGCGTTTCTTTCGATTTGGTTCAAATTTTGTTTGTCTTTCAAAAATGATTCCGGGATTTGGCTTACTTGTTCTTTAACTTTTTGAGAAATCTCATTAATTTCAGGTTTAACTTTCCGAGGTGATGGGCACCACCCGGTTGGATTGGCAAAGAGGTCTTTTGAGCCTGTTGAATTTCGAAATTTATCTGCCAATGCTGTTGCCCTAAAAAATTGTTGGCTTGCTGGACCACCGTTCATTTCGTTAATGTAACTGTAATCATCCATGACAACTGCACCTGTCCCAAAATCTACGATTTTGGGCTTAGGTTTTAATGGGGCTGGGGCGGGAACGAAAGTTAAACCATACCTGAGTAGATCTTTCTCACCTTCAGTCAATTTTAGATCAGGAACCAAGTTCACTATTTCGGTTCCTAGTCCTACTTTCTCTCCATGGCTGATGCCTTCTTCTGTAATTAGTTTAAAGGCTGCTCTTTGATGTATGGTTCTATGCGTGGCAGCCATCCTTGGTAGATTTTATTCGCTGTTTCCGTCGACCAGTGGATGGGATCACCTGGGCAACATTTAAACTGGCTTGCTGGAATTGCCGGGATTATCTCCAAATTCTTTGTTGACTTCGCAGCCTCGTTGATAACAGTCAAATTTTGTTGGTCCCTAGAACATAAACTAGAAGAAAAATTATGTTCCTGAAAAAGAAGTTTTGTATTAGGGTAACATTTGCGGAAATTGCTTATCATATTACCTAGTCTACCTGTTGATGTGTGGCCAATCTTTTTTCTGTTCTGCACGTCTATGCGCCAGTCTTCTCTATTGTTGACCCCAACGTTGAATAGAATTGCTTTGGGATGTTGTCGATCTTTCTCTTTTTCCATGTTCTTAGCCATCTGCCGAATGTGATTTAAGGTTCCACCAGAGTATGATGCGATGAACGTGTTGGGTGGAGGGTTGGCATCAATCCTTGAGATGTTCGATGATCCGATGATCCAAACAGGTTTGTTTGGCTTGACTGGCAGGGTCCAGCTGTTCTTGTTTTCACCAGATTTCCAGAATCGGTAGAATGACGACTTGCCGTTTGTAGATGGTTTCTTTTGAGGTGGTGTTTTGACTATGCTGGCGTACGATGGCGATTCCGGTGTTGTGGAGCAACGTGCTGTAAATGATGGTTTTTTGGTCGCTGGTGCTGTTGGAGAGATGGTTTCTCGTCTTTTTCTTTTCGATGGAGTTTCTCTGGAAGTAGAAAAAGAAATTTGCTGGCGGGCCACCGGCGATTTAGAACGAGCACGTTGATTGAAAGAGGTCTGGCTAATGACCGCTGCTTTTTTGAACTGGGACAGAAGTTGATCCGAAAGAGAATAAAATTTGTCAATAGTATTTTCTTGTAGTCGATTACCAAAATTCTTCTGTCCCCATTTAACTGCCGTATTCCGTGCTCGTGGAAAGTCCTGGGGTTTTAGAAAAGGAGCCGAAAGAACCAGGTCTTGTTTTTCTTTTAGAGTTTTTTTGTAATAATCTACCAAAGTTTGTATAACTTCAAAAGCCCCTTTTTTTGGTTAAATTGTTGAGCGCGTCCGAAATATAAATGGTTGGCAGGGCCGGCCGAAAGGTTTTATTGCGCTCGTCCACTGTTTTTTGGAATGATTTTGGGAGGACTTTCTGTGCCAAACAGTCCTCGAGAAATGCCAAATGGTGAAATAGTTGTAGAATGTGGTAAAGGGATTTTACCAATTGTGCATGAGCCGAATATGCCGGGTCTTTTTGCCGCTCTTGGCGGTGAACAGATTTAACATTTGTGGAATTTTTAGCCATTTTCCCGGACTTAATTTAGGCTGAAATAAATAATTATTAGAACAAGTCAAAATGATGAAAAAGTGATGAAAAAATGAAGCAAAAATGAAAATGAACGAATAAATGAAATGTGAATACCTAATGAAAATGTTGATGAAATAAATAGAGCGCACTGTCGTTGCCTCGACGTTTCGGGTTAAATGCCCTTCTTCAGGAAGCAGGTGAATTCGATTTTCCAATTATCCCAAAGCATTTAAATACCTTTACTTCATCTGTTGATGAGGCCAAACTGGCCAATCACTGTGTGTGAGATGGGTTCACTCAGTGATTAGTGGAAAACAACCTTTCAAATGTCATCAAACTTTAGCGGTATTTCTACTGTTAATGTATGATGGCATTTGAATGACTTGTGATCACCGGCTGAAGACCGTTGGAAATCAAATTCATGACAATGCGCAAAACAAATCGACAGATAATTAATGTTTTTATAATAGAAATAATTCAAATAGTCTGGCACTGGCGGATAGATATTTTTCAAAACAAAGAAGCACGGGCGCAGGTCGGAAAATCGATTTCTGTTGTAAATTATTTCTATGGAATTCAATGTTGTTTTAATATTTTTGAAGTTATATGACTTTATGACAAAATGAACTCATCTCAGAAGTGCTTTCACAAGAATGTTTCGAAGACTGGGATTTTTCTTGTAAGCTATGATGCATCGTTTGTTAATGGCTTCTGGCAGTTTTGTATTTAATTCTGTAAAGTTGTTTTTGAAAATTTTTGCAATTTCCACATTGCGTCGATTATAAACCAAAGGAAAACAAATAATTTTATTTGGCAACCCAGAGTACTCTCTATTGAGTCCGTATGGGAGATAGGTCCTGAGCTTACCAATCCAATAGTTTTCACGCTCAAGTCGTTTGTCTGTTGTGGTTTCATCATCGTCCAAAAACGGAATTTGCTCAATGGGTTGAAAACTGAAATGTGACTTAATGTCATGACGCGGGAGGTTAAAGTGGTCCGAGACTGCCTTTCCGGAATCTAAACGGATATTTGATAAATGGTTTTGCATTCTGACGCGCAGAGGGTTTTTCGTCTGGCCGACATATTGGATATGGCATAATTTACATGTGATTAAATAAATAATGTTTTCAGAATCACAGTTGAAGCTGTTTCTAACTTGGTAAAACATACGGGTTTGTTCGCTAAAAAATGTTTTACCGGTATTCATGTAGTTCATACGATGTATGTAACAAATTTTGCGTTGACATAGATTTACTGATCCATTTCCCAGAACAGGGCGGTTATGCCGAATTTTCGTGGGGTGCGTTGGCTCAGAGTCCCGAATGGGTGTCTCTATCTCACGGATTGTGTCAGATTTAATTTTTCGCAAAAGTCGTTTTGAGTAACCGCGTTTAACAAGTGTTTTGAAAAGAATTGAACAGGCGTGATTGAGGTCGCTTCTGTTCGTACAATTTCTATGGAATCGAATAATTTGAGATTTTACCAACCCATTGAATAGTTTGGGTGGGTGGTAAGAAGCTCTATGGAGAAGTTGGTGAGAATCGGTCGGTTTAAAAAAGACTTTTGTGTCTAGAACGTTGCTATGCCGAAACTGAGGGCCCTTGAATACAGTCACATCCAGAAAATCAATAGTATTTTCTGAAATGCAGGGCTGTAATTTGATGGACTCATCGTGGTTGTTCAGGATTTCCAAGAATTCGTTGAAGTCATCACGGCTATGGGGCCATATGATGAAAATGTCGTCTTGGAACCTGTGATAACATAATGGCTGTTTTCTTGCTTTAGCAAGAGCACCTCTCTCCCATTCTGCAACAAAAATATTAGCAAAATTTGGACTGAATTTTTTACCCATACTACATCCACTTATTTGGAGATAAAATTTATTGTTAAATTCAAAGTCGTTACCTTTCAATGATAATTCTAACAATTGCAGGATTTCTTCCGATGGCCTGTTTGGGTCATCGTACCTTTTGAATGATTTTTTTATTGCCTCTAGACCAGCGTCAATACCAATGTTAGTATACATACTTTCAATGTCTAGGGTAATGAGGAGACTGTCGGAAGGAACCTGCAGTTTGTTAATTTTCATTAAAAAGTCCTCAGTGTCTTTGAGGAAGCTCGGATGGCGGCAAGCAATTGGTTTTAAATAAAAATCAATATACTGTGAAATGTGGTAAGATTCCGAGCCACAGTCGCTGACAATAGGCCGACCAGGAGGGGTAAATTCGTCACTCCAACTGCTGAGTGGTTTATGTATTTTAGGCAAGAGGTAAAACTTACGATTGTTTGAATCCCTCTCTGCAATTAAATACTCGACATGTTTTTTCTCAATGAAGTCGTGGTCCAGCAAGCTTTTTAGAATTCCATTAAATTTTGAACAATTTTCTTGCCAAATTGGTGCTTCTAAAGGTTTGTAATATTTTGGGTTATTTAACTGGCGTTCAGCTTCTTTAATATAATTATCTTTTGACATCAGAACTGTAGCAGATCCTTTGTCACAAGGCTTGATGATAATTTGTTTGTTGTTTTTCAGCGTCTTCAGGGCGTTTCTTTCGATTTGGTTCAAATTTTGTTTGTCTTTCAAAAATGATTCCGGGATTTGGCTTACTTGTTCTTTAACTTTTTGAGAAATCTCATTAATTTCAGGTTTAACTTTCCGAGGTGATGGGCACCACCCGGTTGGATTGGCAAAGAGGTCTTTTGAGCCTGTTGAATTTCGAAATTTATCTGCCAATGCTGTTGCCCTAAAAAATTGTTGGCTTGCTGGACCACCGTTCATTTCGTTAATGTAACTGTAATCATCCATGACAACTGCACCTGTCCCAAAATCTACGATTTTGGGCTTAGGTTTTAATGGGGCTGGGGCGGGAACGAAAGTTAAACCATACCTGAGTAGATCTTTCTCACCTTCAGTCAATTTTAGATCAGGAACCAAGTTCACTATTTCGGTTCCTAGTCCTACTTTCTCTCCATGGCTGATGCCTTCTTCTGTAATTAGTTTAAAGGCTGCTCTTTGATGTATGGTTCTATGCGTGGCAGCCATCCTTGGTAGATTTTATTCGCTGTTTCCGTCGACCAGTGGATGGGATCACCTGGGCAACATTTAAACTGGCTTGCTGGAATTGCCGGGATTATCTCCAAATTCTTTGTTGACTTCGCAGCCTCGTTGATAACAGTCAAATTTTGTTGGTCCCTAGAACATAAACTAGAAGAAAAATTATGTTCCTGAAAAAGAAGTTTTGTATTAGGGTAACATTTGCGGAAATTGCTTATCATATTACCTAGTCTACCTGTTGATGTGTGACCAATCTTTTTTCTGTTCTGCACGTCTATGCGCCAGTCTTCTCTATTGTTGACCCCAACGTTGAACAAAATTGCTTTGGGATGTTGTCGATCTTTCTCTTTTTCCATGTTCTTAGCCATCTGACGAATGTGATTTAAGGTTCCACCAGAGTATGATGCGATGAACGTGTTGGGTGGAGGGTTGGCATCAATCCTTGAGATGTTCGATGATCCGATGATCCAAACAGGTTTGTTTGGCTTGACTGGCAGGGTCCAGCTGTTCTTGTTTTCACCAGATTTCCAGAATCGGTAGAATGACGACTTGCCGTTTGTAGATGGTTTCTTTTGAGGTGGTGTTTTGACTATGCTGGCGTACGATGGCGATTCCGGTGTTGTGGAGCAACGTGCTGTAAATGATGGTTTTTTGGTCGCTGGTGCTGTTGGAGAGATGGTTTCTCGTCTTTTTCTTTTCGATGGAGTTTCTCTGGAAGTAGAAAAAGAAATTTGCTGGCGGGCCACCGGCGATTTAGAACGAGCACGTTGATTGAAAGAGGTCTGGCTAATGACCGCTGCTTTTTTGAACTGGGACAGAAGTTGATCCGAAAGAGAATAAAATTTGTCAATAGTATTTTCTTGTAGTCGATTACCAAAATTCTTCTGTCCCCATTTAACTGCCGTATTCCGTGCTCGTGGAAAGTCCTGGGGTTTTAGAAAAGGAGCCGAAAGAACCAGGTCTTGTTTTTCTTTTAGAGTTTTTTTGTAATAATCTACCAAAGTTTGTATAACTTCAAAAGCCCCTTTTTTTGGTTAAATTGTTGAGCGCGTCCGAAATATAAATGGTTGGCAGGGCCGGCCGAAAGGTTTTATTGCGCTCGTCCACTGTTTTTTGGAATGATTTTGGGAGGACTTTCTGTGCCAAACAGTCCTCGAGAAATGCCAAATGGTGAAATAGTTGTAGAATGTGGTAAAGGGATTTTACCAATTGTGCATGAGCCGAATATGCCGGGTCTTTTTGCCGCTCTTGGCGGTGAACAGATTTAACATTTGTGGAATTTTTAGCCATTTTCCCGGACTTAATTTAGGCTGAAATAAATAATTATTAGAACAAGTCAAAATGATGAAAAAGTGATGAAAAAATGAAGCAAAAATGAAAATGAACGAATAAATGAAATGTGAATACCTAATGAAAATGTTGATGAAATAAATAGAGCGCACTGTCGTTGCCTCGACGTTTCGGGTTAAATGCCCTTCTTCAGGAAGCAGGTGAATTCGATTTTCCAATTATCCCAAAGCATTTAAATACCTTTACTTCATCTGTTGATGAGGCCAAACTGGCCAATCACTGTGTGTGAGATGGGTTCACTCAGTGATTAGTGGAAAACAACCTTTCAAATGTCATCAAACTTTAGCGGTATTTCTACTGTTAATGTATGATGGCATTTGAATGACTTGTGATCACCGGCTGAAGACCGTTGGAAATCAAATTCATGACAATGCGCAAAACAAATCGACAGATAATTAATGTTTTTATAATAGAAATAATTCAAATAGTCTGGCACTGGCGGATAGATATTTTTCAAAACAAAGAAGCACGGGCGCAGGTCGGAAAATCGATTTCTGTTGTAAATTATTTCTATGGAATTCAATGTTGTTTTAATATTTTTGAAGTTATATGACTTTATGACAAAATGAACTCATCTCAGAAGTGCTTTCACAAGAATGTTTCGAAGACTGGGATTTTTCTTGTAAGCTATGATGCATCGTTTGTTAATGGCTTCTGGCAGTTTTGTATTTAATTCTGTAAAGTTGTTTTTGAAAATTTTTTGCAATTTCCACATTGCGTCGATTATAAACCAAAGGAAAACAAATAATTTTATTTGGCAACCCAGAGTACTCTCTATTGAGTCCGTATGGGAGATAGGTCCTGAGCTTACCAATCCAATAGTTTTCACGCTCAAGTCGTTTGTCTGTTGTGGTTTCATCATCGTCCAAAAACGGAATTTGCTCAATGGGTTGAAAACTGAAATGTGACTTAATGTCATGACGCGGGAGGTTAAAGTGGTCCGAGACTGCCTTTCCGGAATCTAAACGGATATTTGATAAATGGTTTTGCATTCTGACGCGCAGAGGGTTTTTCGTCTGGCCGACATATTGGATATGGCATAATTTACATGTGATTAAATAAATAATGTTTTCAGAATCACAGTTGAAGCTGTTTCTAACTTGGTAAAACATACGGGTTTGTTCGCTAAAAAATGTTTTACCGGTATTCATGTAGTTCATACGATGTATGTAACAAATTTTGCGTTGACATAGATTTACTGATCCATTTCCCAGAACAGGGCGGTTATGCCGAATTTTCGTGGGGTGCGTTGGCTCAGAGTCCCGAATGGGTGTCTCTATCTCGCGGATTGTGTCAGATTTAATTTTTCGCAAAAGTCGTTTTGAGTAACCGCGTTTAACAAGTGTTTTGAAAAGAATTGAACAGGCGTGATTGAGGTCGCTTCTGTTCGTACAATTTCTATGGAATCGAATAATTTGAGATTTTACCAACCCATTGAATAGTTTGGGTGGGTGGTAAGAAGCTCTATGGAGAAGTTGGTGAGAATCGGTCGGTTTAAAAAAGACTTTTGTGTCTAGAACGTTGCTATGCCGAAACTGAGGGCCCTTGAATACAGTCACATCCAGAAAATCAATAGTATTTTCTGAAATGCAGGGCTGTAATTTGATGGACTCATCGTGGTTGTTCAGGATTTCCAAGAATTCGTTGAAGTCATCACGGCTATGGGGCCATATGATGAAAATGTCGTCTTGGAACCTGTGATAACATAATGGCTGTTTTCTTGCTTTAGCAAGAGCACCTCTCTCCCATTCTGCAACAAAAATATTAGCAAAATTTGGACTGAATTTTTTACCCATACTACATCCACTTATTTGGAGATAAAATTTATTGTTAAATTCAAAGTCGTTACCTTTCAATGATAATTCTAACAATTGCAGGATTTCTTCCGATGGCCTGTTTGGGTCATCGTACCTTTTGAATGATTTTTTTATTGCCTCTAGACCAGCGTCAATACCAATGTTAGTATACATACTTTCAATGTCTAGGGTAATGAGGAGACTGTCGGAAGGAACCTGCAGTTTGTTAATTTTCATTAAAAAGTCCTCAGTGTCTTTGAGGAAGCTCGGATGGCGGCAAGCAATTGGTTTTAAATAAAAATCAATATACTGTGAAATGTGGTAAGATTCCGAGCCACAGTCGCTGACAATAGGCCGACCAGGAGGGGTAAATTCGTCACTCCAACTGCTGAGTGGTTTATGTATTTTAGGCAAGAGGTAAAACTTACGATTGTTTGAATCCCTCTCTGCAATTAAATACTCGACATGTTTTTTCTCAATGAAGTCGTGGTCCAGCAAGCTTTTTAGAATTCCATTAAATTTTGAACAATTTTCTTGCCAAATTGGTGCTTCTAAAGGTTTGTAATATTTTGGGTTATTTAACTGGCGTTCAGCTTCTTTAATATAATTATCTTTTGACATCAGAACTGTAGCAGATCCTTTGTCACAAGGCTTGATGATAATTTGTTTGTTGTTTTTCAGCGTCTTCAGGGCGTTTCTTTCGATTTGGTTCAAATTTTGTTTGTCTTTCAAAAATGATTCCGGGATTTGGCTTACTTGTTCTTTAACTTTTTGAGAAATCTCATTAATTTCAGGTTTAACTTTCCGAGGTGATGGGCACCACCCGGTTGGATTGGCAAAGAGGTCTTTTGAGCCTGTTGAATTTCGAAATTTATCTGCCAATGCTGTTGCCCTAAAAAATTGTTGGCTTGCTGGACCACCGTTCATTTCGTTAATGTAACTGTAATCATCCATGACAACTGCACCTGTCCCAAAATCTACGATTTTGGGCTTAGGTTTTAATGGGGCTGGGGCGGGAACGAAAGTTAAACCATACCTGAGTAGATCTTTCTCACCTTCAGTCAATTTTAGATCAGGAACCAAGTTCACTATTTCGGTTCCTAGTCCTACTTTCTCTCCATGGCTGATGCCTTCTTCTGTAATTAGTTTAAAGGCTGCTCTTTGATGTATGGTTCTATGCGTGGCAGCCATCCTTGGTAGATTTTATTCGCTGTTTCCGTCGACCAGTGGATGGGATCACCTGGGCAACATTTAAACTGGCTTGCTGGAATTGCCGGGATTATCTCCAAATTCTTTGTTGACTTCGCAGCCTCGTTGATAACAGTCAAATTTTGTTGGTCCCTAGAACATAAACTAGAAGAAAAATTATGTTCCTGAAAAAGAAGTTTTGTATTAGGGTAACATTTGCGGAAATTGCTTATCATATTACCTAGTCTACCTGTTGATGTGTGACCAATCTTTTTTCTGTTCTGCACGTCTATGCGCCAGTCTTCTCTATTGTTGACCCCAACGTTGAACAAAATTGCTTTGGGATGTTGTCGATCTTTCTCTTTTTCCATGTTCTTAGCCATCTGACGAATGTGATTTAAGGTTCCACCAGAGTATGATGCGATGAACGTGTTGGGTGGAGGGTTGGCATCAATCCTTGAGATGTTCGATGATCCGATGATCCAAACAGGTTTGTTTGGCTTGACTGGCAGGGTCCAGCTGTTCTTGTTTTCACCAGATTTCCAGAATCGGTAGAATGACGACTTGCCGTTTGTAGATGGTTTCTTTTGAGGTGGTGTTTTGACTATGCTGGCGTACGATGGCGATTCCGGTGTTGTGGAGCAACGTGCTGTAAATGATGGTTTTTTGGTCGCTGGTGCTGTTGGAGAGATGGTTTCTCGTCTTTTTCTTTTCGATGGAGTTTCTCTGGAAGTAGAAAAAGAAATTTGCTGGCGGGCCACCGGCGATTTAGAACGAGCACGTTGATTGAAAGAGGTCTGGCTAATGACCGCTGGTTTTTTGAACTGGGACAGAAGTTGATCCGAAAGAGAATAAAATTTGTCAATAGTACTTTCTTGTAGTCGATTACCAAAATTCTTCTGTCCCCATTTAACTGCCGTATTCCGTGCTCGTGGAAAGTCCTGGGGTTTTAGAAAAGGATCCGAAAGAACCAGGTCTTGTTTTTCTTTTAGAGTTTTTTTGTAATAATCTACCAAAGTTTGTATAACTTCAAAAGCCCATTTTTTGGTTAAATTGTTGAGCGCGTCCGAAATATAAATGGTTGGCAGGGCCGGCCGAAAGGTTTTATTGCGCTCGTCCACTGTTTTTTGGAATGATTTTGGGAGGACTTTCTGTGCCAAACAGTCCTCGAGAAATGCCAAATGGTGAAATAGTTGTAGAATGTGGTAAAGGGATTTTACCAATTGTGCATGAGCCGAATATGCCGGGTCTTTTTGCCGCTCTTGGCGGTGAACAGATTTAACATTTGTGGAATTTTTAGCCATTTTCCCGGACTTAATTTAGGCTGAAATAAATAATTATTAGAACAAGTCAAAATGATGAAAAAGTGATGAAAAAATGAAGCAAAAATGAAAATGAACGAATAAATGAAATGTGAATACCTAATGAAAATGTTGATGAAATAAATAGAGCGCACTGTCGTTGCCTCGACGTTTCGGGTTAAATGCCCTTCTTCAGGAAGCAGGTGAATTCGATTTTCCAATTATCCCAAAGCATTTAAATACCTTTACTTCATCTGTTGATGAGGCCAAACTGGCCAATCACTGTGTGTGAGATGGGTTCACTCAGTGATTAGTGGAAAACAACCTTTCAAATGTCATCAAACTTTAGCGGTATTTCTACTGTTAATGTTTGATGGCATTTGAATGACTTGTGATCACCGGCTGAAGACCGTTGGAAATCAAACTCATGACAATGCGCAAAACAAATCGACAGATAATTAATGTTTTTATAATAGAAATAATTCAAATAGTCTGGCACTGGCGGATAGATATTTTTCAAAACAAAGAAGCACGGGCGCAGGTCGGAAAATCGATTTCTGTTGTAAATTATTTCTATGGAATTCAATGTTGTTTTAATATTTTTGAAGTTATATGACTTTATGACAAAATGAACTCATCTCAGAAGTGCTTTCACAAGAATGTTTCGAAGACTGGGATTTTTCTTGTAAGCTATGATGCATCGTTTGTTAATGGCTTCTGGCAGTTTTGTATTTAATTCTGTAAAGTTGTTTTTGAAAATTTTTGCAATTTCCACATTGCGTCGATTATAAACCAAAGGAAAACAAATAATTTTATTTGGCAACCCAGAGTACTCTCTATTGAGTCCGTATGGGAGATAGGTCCTGAGCTTACCAATCCAATAGTTTTCACGCTCAAGTCGTTTGTCTGTTGTGGTTTCATCATCGTCCAAAAACGGAATTTGCTCAATGGGTTGAAAACTGAAATGTGACTTAATGTCATGACCCGGGAGGTTAAAGTGGTCCGAGACTGCCTTTCCGGAATCTAAACGGATATTTGATAAATGGTTTTGCATTCTGACGCGCAGAGGGTTTTTCGTCTGGCCGACATATTGGATATGGCATAATTTACATGTGATTAAATAAATAATGTTTTCAGAATCACAGTTGAAGCTGTTTCTAACTTGGTAAAACATACGGGTTTGTTCGCTAAAAAATGTTTTACCGGTATTCATGTAGTTCATACGATGTATGTAACAAATTTTGCGTTGACATAGATTTACTGATCCATTTCCCAGAACAGGGCGGTTATGCCGAATTTTCGTGGGGTGCGTTGGCTCAGAGTCCCGAATGGGTGTCTCTATCTCACGGATTGTGTCAGATTTAATTTTTCGCAAAAGTCAGTTTTGAGTAACCGCGTTTAACAAGTGTTTTGAAAAGAATTGAACAGGCGTGATTGAGGTCGCTTCTGTTCGTACAATTTCTATGGAATCGAATAATTTGAGATTTTACCAACCCATTGAATAGTTTGGGTGGGTGGTAAGAAGCTCTATGGAGAAGTTGGTGAGAATCGGTCGGTTTAAAAAAGACTTTTGTGTCTAGAACGTTGCTATGCCGAAACTGAGGGCCCTTGAATACAGTCACATCCAGAAAATCAATAGTATTTTCTGAAATGCAGGGCTGTAATTTGATGGACTCATCGTGGTTGTTCAGGATTTCCAAGAATTCGTTGAAGTCATAACGGCTATGGGGCCATATGATGAAAATGTTGTCTTGGAACCTGTGATAACATAATGGCTGTTTTCTTGCTTTAGCAAGAGCACCTCTCTCCCATTCTGCAACAAAAATATTAGCAAAATTTGGACTGAATTTTTTACGCATACTACATCCACTTATTTGGAGATAAAATTTATTGTTAAATTCAAAGTCGTTACCTTTCAATGATAATTCTAACAATTGCAGGATTTCTTCCGATGGCCTGTTTGGGTCATCGTACCTTTTGAATGATTTTTTTATTGCCTCTAGACCAGCGTCAATACCAATGTTAGTATACATACTTTCAATGTCTAGGGTAATGAGGAGACTGTCGGAAGGAACCTGCAGTTTGTTAATTTTCATTAAAAAGTCCTCAGTGTCTTTGAGGAAGCTCGGATGGCGGCAAGCAATTGGTTTTAAATAAAAATCAATATACTGTGAAATGTGGTAAGATTCCGAGCCACAGTCGCTGACAATAGGCCGACCAGGAGGGGTAAATTCGTCACTCCAACTGCTGAGTGGTTTATGTATTTTAGGCAAGAGGTAAAACTTACGATTGTTTGAATCCCTCTCTGCAATTAAATACTCGACATGTTTTTTCTCAATGAAGTCGTGGTCCAGCAAGCTTTTTAGAATTCCATTAAATTTTGAACAATTTTCTTGCCAAATTGGTGCTTCTAAAGGTTTGTAATATTTTGGGTTATTTAACTGGCGTTCAGCTTCTTTAATATAATTATCTTTTGACATCAGAACTGTAGCAGATCCTTTGTCACAAGGCTTGATGATAATTTGTTTGTTGTTTTTCAGCGTCTTCAGGGCGTTTCTTTCGATTTGGTTCAAATTTTGTTTGTCTTTCAAAAATGATTCCGGGATTTGGCTTACTTGTTCTTTAACTTTTTGAGAAATCTCATTAATTTCAGGTTTAACTTTCCGAGGTGATGGGCACCACCCGGTTGGATTGGCAAAGAGGTCTTTTGAGCCTGTTGAATTTCGAAATTTATCTGCCAATGCTGTTGCCCTAAAAAATTGTTGGCTTGCTGGACCACCGTTCATTTCGTTAATGTAACTGTAATCATCCATGACAACTGCACCTGTCCCAAAATCTACGATTTTGGGCTTAGGTTTTAATGGGGCTGGGGCGGGAACGAAAGTTAAACCATACCTGAGTAGATCTTTCTCACCTTCAGTCAATTTTAGATCAGGAACCAAGTTTACTATTTCGGTTCCTAGTCCTACTTTCTCTCCATGGCTGATGCCTTCTTCTGTAATTAGTTTAAAGGCTGCTCTTTGATGTATGGTTCTATGCGTGGCAGCCATCCTTGGTAGATTTTATTCGCTGTTTCCGTCGACCAGTGGATGGGATCACCTGGGCAACATTTAAACTGGCTTGCTGGAATTGCCGGGATTATCTCCAAATTCTTTGTTGACTTCGCAGCCTCGTTGATAACAGTCAAATTTTGTTGGTCCCTAGAACATAAACTAGAAGAAAAATTATGTTCCTGAAAAAGAAGTTTTGTATTAGGGTAACATTTGCGGAAATTGCTTATCATATTACCTAGTCTACCTGTTGATGTGTGGCCAATCTTTTTTCTGTTCTGCACGTCTATGCGCCAGTCTTCTCTATTGTTGACCCCAACGTTGAACAAAATTGCTTTGGGATGTTGTCGATCTTTCTCTTTTTCCATGTTCTTAGCCATCTGACGAATGTGATTTAAGGTTCCACCAGAGTATGATGCGATGAACGTGTTGGGTGGAGGGTTGGCATCAATCCTTGAGATGTTCGATGATCCGATGATCCAAACAGGTTTGTTTGGCTTGAGTGGCAGGGTCCAGCTGTTCTTGTTTTCACCAGATTTCCAGAATCGGTAGAATGACGACTTGCCGTTTGTAGATGGTTTCTTTTGAGGTGGTGTTTTGACTATGCTGGCGTACGATGGCGATTCCGGTGTTGTGGAGCAACGTGCTGTAAATGATGGTTTTTTGGTCGCTGGTGCTGTTGGAGAGATGGTTTCTCGTCTTTTTCTTTTCGATGGAGTTTCTCTGGAAGTAGAAAATGAAATTTGCTGGCGGGCCACCGGCGATTTAGAACGAGCACGTTGATTGAAAGAGGTCTGGCTAATGACCGCTGGTTTTTTGAACTGGGACAGAAGTTGATCCGAAAGAGAATAAAATTTGTCAATAGTACTTTCTTGTAGTCGATTACCAAAATTCTTCTGTCCCCATTTAACTGCCGTATTCCGTGCTCGTGGAAAGTCCTGGGGTTTTAGAAAAGGATCCGAAAGAACCAGGTCTTGTTTTTCTTTTAGAGTTTTTTTGTAATAATCTACCAAAGTTTGTATAACTTCAAAAGCCCATTTTTTGGTTAAATTGTTGAGCGCGTCCGAAATATAAATGGTTGGCAGGGCCGGCCGAAAGGTTTTATTGCGCTCGTCCACTGTTTTTTGGAATGATTTTGGGAGGACTTTCTGTGCCAAACAGTCCTCGAGAAATGCCAAATGGTGAAATAGTTGTAGAATGTGGTAAAGGGATTTTACCAATTGTGCATGAGCCGAATATGCCGGGTCTTTTTGCCGCTCTTGGCGGTGAACAGATTTAACATTTGTGGAATTTTTAGCCATTTTCCCGGACTTAATTTAGGCTGAAATAAATAATTATTAGAACAAGTCAAAATGATGAAAAAGTGATGAAAAAATGAAGCAAAAATGAAAATGAACGAATAAATGAAATGTGAATACCTAATGAAAATGTTGATGAAATAAATAGAGCGCACTGTCGTTGCCTCGACGTTTCGGGTTAAATGCCCTTCTTCAGGAAGCAGGTGAATTCGATTTTCCAATTATCCCAAAGCATTTAAATACCTTTACTTCATCTGTTGATGAGGCCAAACTGGCCAATCACTGTGTGTGAGATGGGTTCACTCAGTGATTAGTGGAAAACAACCTTTCAAATGTCATCAAACTTTAGCGGTATTTCTACTGTTAATGTTTGATGGCATTTGAATGACTTGTGATCACCGGCTGAAGACCGTTGGAAATCAAACTCATGACAATGCGCAAAACAAATCGACAGATAATTAATGTTTTTATAATAGAAATAATTCAAATAGTCTGGCACTGGCGGATAGATATTTTTCAAAACAAAGAAGCACGGGCGCAGGTCGGAAAATCGATTTCTGTTGTAAATTATTTCTATGGAATTCAATGTTGTTTTAATATTTTTGAAGTTATATGACTTTATGACAAAATGAACTCATCTCAGAAGTGCTTTCACAAGAATGTTTCGAAGACTGGGATTTTTCTTGTAAGCTATGATGCATCGTTTGTTAATGGCTTCTGGCAGTTTTGTATTTAATTCTGTAAAGTTGTTTTTGAAAATTTTTGCAATTTCCACATTGCGTCGATTATAAACCAAAGGAAAACAAATAATTTTATTTGGCAACCCAGAGTACTCTCTATTGAGTCCGTATGGGAGATAGGTCCTGAGCTTACCAATCCAATAGTTTTCACGCTCAAGTCGTTTGTCTGTTGTGGTTTCATCATCGTCCAAAAACGGAATTTGCTCAATGGGTTGAAAACTGAAATGTGACTTAATGTCATGACCCGGGAGGTTAAAGTGGTCCGAGACTGCCTTTCCGGAATCTAAACGGATATTTGATAAATGGTTTTGCATTCTGACGCGCAGAGGGTTTTTCGTCTGGCCGACATATTGGATATGGCATAATTTACATGTGATTAAATAAATAATGTTTTCAGAATCACAGTTGAAGCTGTTTCTAACTTGGTAAAACATACGGGTTTGTTCGCTAAAAAATGTTTTACCGGTATTCATGTAGTTCATACGATGTATGTAACAAATTTTGCGTTGACATAGATTTACTGATCCATTTCCCAGAACAGGGCGGTTATGCCGAATTTTCGTGGGGTGCGTTGGCTCAGAGTCCCGAATGGGTGTCTCTATCTCACGGATTGTGTCAGATTTAATTTTTCGCAAAAGTCGTTTTGAGTAACCGCGTTTAACAAGTGTTTTGAAAAGAATTGAACAGGCGTGATTGAGGTCGCTTCTGTTCGTACAATTTCTATGGAATCGAATAATTTGAGATTTTACCAACCCATTGAATAGTTTGGGTGGGTGGTAAGAAGCTCTATGGAGAAGTTGGTGAGAATCGGTCGGTTTAAAAAAGACTTTTGTGTCTAGTACGTTGCTATGCCGGAACTGAGGGCCCTTGAATACAGTCACATCCAGAAAATCAATGGTATTTTCTGAAATGCAGGGCTGTAATTTGATGGACTCATCGTGGTTGTTCAGGATTTCCAAAAATTCGCTGAAGTCATCACGGCCATGGGGCCATATGATGAAAATGTCGTCTTGGAACCTGTGATAACATAATGGCTGTTTTTTTGCTTTAGCAAGAGCACCTCTCTCCCATTCTGCAACAAAAATATTAGCAAAATTTGGACTGAATTTTTTACCCATACTACATCCACTTATTTGGAGATAAAATTTATTGTTAAATTCAAAGTCGTTACCTTTCAATGATAATTCTAACAATTGCAGGATTTCTTCCGATGGCCTGTTTGGGTCATCGTACCTTTTGAATGATTTTTTTATTGCCTCTAGACCAGCGTCAATACCAATGTTAGTATACATACTTTCAATGTCTAGGGTAATGAGGAGACTGTCGGAAGGAACCTGCAATTTGTTAATTTTCATTAAAAAGTCCTCAGTGTCTTTGAGGAAGCTCGGATGGCGGCAAGCAATTGGTTTTAAATAAAAATCAATATACTGTGAAATGTGGTAAGATTCCGAGCCACAGTCGCTGACAATAGGCCGACCAGGAGGGGCAAATTCGTCACTCCAACTGCTGAGTGGTTTATGTATTTTAGGCAAGAGGTAAAACTTACGATTGTTTGAATCCCTCTCTGCAATTAAATACTCGACATGTTTTTTCTCAATGAAGTCGTGGTCCAGCAAGCTTTTTAGAATTCCATTAAATTTTGAACAATTTTCTTGCCAAATTGGTGCTTCTAAAGGTTTGTAATATTTTGGGTTATTTAACTGGCGTTCAGCTTCTTTAATATAATTATCTTTTGACATCAGAACTGTAGCAGATCCTTTGTCACAAGGCTTGATGATAATTTGTTTGTTGTTTTTCAGCGTCTTCAGGGCGTTTCTTTCGATTTGGTTCAAATTTTGTTTGTCTTTCAAAAATGATTCCGGGATTTGGCTTACTTGTTCTTTAACTTTTTGAGAAATCTCATTAATTTCAGGTTTAACTTTCCGAGGTGATGGGCACCACCCGGTTGGATTGGCAAAGAGGTCTTTTGAGCCTGTTGAATTTCGAAATTTATCTGCCAATGCTGTTGCCCTAAAAAATTGTTGGCTTGCTGGACCACCGTTCATTTCGTTAATGTAACTGTAATCATCCATGACAACTGCACCTGTCCCAAAATCTACGATTTTGGGCTTAGGTTTTAATGGGGCTGGGGCGGGAACGAAAGTTAAACCATACCTGAGTAGATCTTTCTCACCTTCAGTCAATTTTAGATCAGGAACCAAGTTCACTATTTCGGTTCCTAGTCCTACTTTCTCTCCATGGCTGATGCCTTCTTCTGTAATTAGTTTAAAGGCTGCTCTTTGATGTATGGTTCTATGCGTGGCAGCCATCCTTGGTAGATTTTATTCGCTGTTTCCGTCGACCAGTGGATGGGATCACCTGGGCAACATTTAAACTGGCTTGCTGGAATTGCCGGGATTATCTCCAAGTTCTTTGTTGACTTCGCAGCCTCGTTGATAACAGTCAAATTTTGTTGGTCCCTAGAACATAAACTAGAAGAAAAATTATGTTCCTGAAAAAGAAGTTTTGTATTAGGGTAACATTTGCGGAAATTGCTTATCATATTACCTAGTCTGCCTGTTGATGTGTGACCAATCTTTTTTCTGTTCTGCACGTCTATGCGCCAGTCTTCTCTATTGTTGACCCCAACGTTGAATAGAATTGCTTTGGGATGTTGTCGATCTTTCTCTTTTTCCATGTTCTTAGCCATCTGACGAATGTGATTTAAGGTTCCACCAGAGTATGATGCGATGAAGGTGTTGGGTGGAGGGTTGGCATCAATCCTCGAGATGTTCGATGATCCGATGATCCAAACAGGTTTGTTTGGCTTGACTGGCAGGGTCCAGCTGTTCTTGTTTTCACCGGATTTCCAGAATCGGTAGAATGACGACTTGCCGTTTGTAGATGGTTTCTTTTGAGGTGGTGTCTTGACTATGCTGGCGTACGATGGTGATTCCGGTGTTGTGGAGCAACGTGCTGCTAATGATGGTTTTTTGGTCGCTGGTGCTGTTGGAGAGATGGTTTCTCGTCTTTTTCTTTTCGATGGAGTTTCTCTGGAAGTAGAAAATGAAATTTGCTGGCGGGCCACCGGCGATTTAGAACGAGCACGTTGATTGAAAGAGGTCTGGCTAATGACCGCTGGTTTTTTGAACTGGGACAGAAGTTGATCCGAAAGAGAATAAAATTTGTCAATAGTATTTTCTTGTAGTCGATTACCGAAATTCTTCTGTCCCCATTTAACTGCCGTATTCTGTGCTCGTGGAAAGTCCTGGGGTTTTAAAAAAGGAGCCGAAAGAACCAGGTCTTGTTTTTCTTTTAGAGTTTTTTTGTAATAATCTACCAGAGTTTGTATAACTTCAAAAGCCCATTTTTTGGTTAAATTGTTGAGCGCGTCCGAAATATAAATGGTTGGCAGAGCCGGCCGAAAGGTTTTATGGCGCTCGTCCACTGTTTTTTGGAATGATTTTGGGAGGACTTTCTGTGCCAAACAGTCCTCGAGAAATGCCAAATGGTGAAATAGTTGTAGAATGTGGTAAAGGGATTTTACCAATTGTGCATGAGCCGAATATGCCGGGTCTTTTTGCCGCTCTTGGCGGTTAACAGATTTAACATTTGTGGAATTTTTAGCCATTTTCCCGGACTTAATTTAGGCTGAAATAAATGATTATTAGAACAAGTCAAAATGATGAAAAAGTGGTGAAAAAATGAAGCAAAAATGAAAATGAACGAATAAATGAAATGTGAATACCTAATGAAAATGTTGATGAAATAAATAGAGCGCACTGTCGTTGCCTCGACGTTTCGGGTTAAATGCCCTTCTTCAGGAAGCAGGTAAATTCGATTTTCCAATTATCCCAGATAGATAGATAATAGATAGATAGATAGATAGATAGATAGATAGATAGATAGATAGATAGATAGATAGATAGATAGATGGATGGATGGATGGATGGATGGATGGATGGAATAGATGGATGGATGGATAGATAGATAGATAGATAGATAGATAGATAGATAGATAGATAGATAGATAGATAGATAGATAGATAGATAGATAGATAGATAGATGATAGATAGATAGATAATAGATAGATAGATAGATAGATAGATAGATAGATAGATAGATAGATAGATAGATAGATAGATAGATAGACAGATAGATAGATAGACAGCATTTGTATAATACAGAGTAATACGTTTGATAAAGAAAAACATATAATACGTGCTGCTGGGAGATGACATAGCCATATTGGCTGTCTACCTGCCATCACCCTAGAACTGGAACTAAGTTACATTAAATTTAATTCAATTCATACCAGGCTACGTCTTCCCTTTGAACCCTCAAAACGTAAGACTGAAGTACAGCAAATAGAAAATAAAGTAGGCGACTGTGAACTGGTAAGAGAAGTATTTTCAAAAAACCTGGCTTACCCAACCAACTAAACGAGAATTTCACAATAATCATAGGTCAATTTGACTGATATCTGCAGATAAGAGCTGAGTAACGAAGTAACTAATTTTAAGTACAACAATGATTTGAACGGCACTATGTACCATAGGCCTACAGATTTTGACGATCATGGCACTAGCTCCAGTTTATGAGGGGCAACTCAAGATGGAAGCCATTGTTGGTGTTCCTATTTCTCAAATTGGAAAGACTTTCTCATTTGGGAAATCAGAAAGTTGGGTCACATGTCGTTAGCACAAATATGCACCGCCTTTATAGAAGGGTTAATATAAAAGGAGCTCGTTACAAATAGAAATGGTTTATTATCTAATCACCTTCGAATTTACGTATAATAAAAAAGGGCAGGGAAGCCAAGTTAGACGAGATACCAGACAAAGGCAAAAACGACACTCAACTTAAGGTTCAGGTACGGCAGACATTAAATAGGCAACATTTATTTTTGACTAAGTCCCACAAGCGGTTTCCTTGATCAGGTATGTCAAAGAACTCGCCCATTGATTTATAATTTACAGAGAACAGTCTGGACAGTAAGGATTGCTACATTCAACGCAGTCGCAATACGAAGTTAAGAGCTTGAAAGCCAAATTTTTTTGAACATATGTCTATTATCGAACTGACGAAGTTCCGTATCTAATTGACAAACTAATAAAGAGATACAACTACATGTAACAATATCATGACGTGAAAAGTACAGAACTGACAAAATTGTCTTCAATGAGAAATCTGCTCCATCCTTCCAATCACGCACACCATAGGGAAAAGTTTCGAGAGATTGTTTTCCAAGGACAGAACACAGCGAGGGTGGAGTCCGAGGGGTTGGAGTCGACGACCCGAGTGGTGTTCTCTATTTGTACCATGAATACTAGAATTGAATGAAGCTAATATTCTTAAAGACAAGCATCACTTTAGGGGCAGGCTGTTTACTTTCTTGCTTGACGTTGTCTAATGTCAAAGCATTTCAATGAAATCGTGACGTCAATCAGATGCGTAGCAACCAGTCAGATGCATCCTTATATGTCGTTCGTACGCGTAGACCGGTGCTTTATCGTTCTAACACATCTCTCAGTGTCTGTATTGTATCCGGTAATGTTGATTTCGCACAATAACCATGATACAAAAATGTGTAACTACCTTTCAGTTCTGAAGCTGACCCATAATCGCTGAAAGAAGAGAAGGAAGAAATCAAAGGAGGAGAAGGGGAAGAGGAAAACGAAGAAGTAAAAATGAACAGCCTCCCGTATCACAAAAGCCAACATATTCGAAACGTACTGAGCCAGTATACTTTCGGTGTTTGGTCACAATAGATTAAATGTGATAACACACGAGACGCATGGACACCATGATGCTGAACAGCAACTAGGATGGGGAGGTTTCTTGGTTCAATTCCGGTTTTTGCTATAAATAGGAACACAGAACGGCAAGACTCAGCAAAAATCCGCCAGAACGATATTAACTGATTAAACTACTCTACTGGCAGGTAACTAGACTAGCGACAGCTCAGCTATGAACTGTCGTCACAAAGTCTATCTGGCAAAGGGGCAAATACTTTCGTATTCTCATTGTTACATATCTCCCGTATTGACTCGTTCAATGAGAATATAACATCATTTAGATGAACCTTATTCATTTGTTACCTGATTTATGTCTTTTTTTCTTACCGAATGGGCGTAATAACTGATCCCCTAGAACCCAAGGGTGAATTAGGCTGAACCCAAAACAGACATGAACTTTGTGGTGAGTGTTGTGGTACGAAACCTTGAGGATGTTTTTCAAGTTTAGGAGCCGGAAGACTTATTTACTATTTACTGTTAATACATAGAAAAAACGAACCGAAACCGAGGTTTTTCCTGAAACCGAACTGAAACCGAAACTGAACAACCAAAATCAATACTGTAAATTCAAAACCTAATGAACGCTTTTGCAATCTATGTACCTCATTCTAGCAAAACAACGTTACTTACTCTGAAGTGGTCGCTACAGTCAAGGTCATATCGTGTCGGTGACAGTTTTACGGGTGGAGGAAGCCAGAGAACCCAGAGAGAACCACCGGGCAACGGCGAGCAGCTGCCAGCTCCCCAGCATCAATAGGCGGGGTTAGATTGGTTGAAGACATGCACATCATCGACGTGCTGTACGCCTTAGTATACGGCGTGATCGTGCCCCATGTGGACAATCGGGGTTAAGTGCCTTGCCCAAGGACACAACGCGGGAGTCCTAATCGATCACTCAGATGGTCACCCATAGAAGGACTAACGGGGCTGGACGATAGTTAACTTCGGTGAGGGTCGTGAGTGGATGATAGGTATGCTGTATGAAGGGTTGTAAGTGGATGGTACCTACGACTCTATGGCGGGGTATGGTATGACGGCTTGGGGACTAGGTGAATGGTAGGTATGACAGTATCGTGTGTAGTAAGTGGATGGTAGGTACGATCGAATGGTGGGTTGTAAGTGGATGGTAGGTATGACCGTATGGTGGGTTGTAAGTGGGTGGTAGGTATGGCCGTATGGTGGGTTGTAGGTCGACGTAGGAATGACTGTATGGCGTGTTATAAGTGGATGGTTTGTATGACTCCATGGCGTGTTGTAAGTGGACGGCAGGAATGACTGTATGGTGGATTTAAAGTGGACGGTAGTAATGACTGTACGGCAGATTGCAAGTGAATGGTAAGTATGATTGTGTGGCGTGTTGTAAGTGGTTGGCGTGTTGTAAGTGGACGGTAGGAATGACTGTACGGCGGATTATAAATAGACTGTAGAAATGAATTATAGCGGATTGTAAGAAGACGGTAGGAATGACTGTATGGCGGATTGTAAGTGAATGGTGGGCATGATTGTATGGCGGATTGCAAGTGGTTGGCGTGTTGTAAGAGGACGGTAGAAGGACAGTATGGCGGATTGTAAGTGAATGGTGGGTATGACTGTTTGGGGGTTTGGATGTGGTTGGCATGTTGTAAGTGGACGGTAGAATAACTGTATGGCGGATTGTAAGTGTATGGTTAGTATGACTCTCTGGCGTCTTGTAAATGGACGGTAGGAATGACTGTATGGTGAGTTGTAAGTAGATGGTAGGAATGACTTATAGCGGATTGTACGTGGTTCATTAGTATGACTGTATGGCGGATTGTAAGTGGACGGTAGGAATGACTGTATGGCAGATTGTAAGTGGAAGGTAGGAATGACTGTATGGCAGATTATAGGTGATGATTAGTATGACTGTATGGCGGATTGTAAGTGGATGGTTAGTTTGACTCTCTGGCGTGTTGTAAGTGGACGATAAGAATAACTCTAGGGCGTGTTGTAAAATGGACGGTAGGAATGACTGTACGGCGTGTTGAAAGTGGACGGTAGGAATAGCTGTATGGCGGATTGTAAGTGGATGGTTAGTATGACTGCATGGCGTGTTGTAAGGGGATAGTTAGAATGACTGTATGGCGGATTGTAAGTGGATGGTAAGTGCGATTCTGTGGCGTGTTGTAAGTGGTTGGCGTATGGTAAGTCGACGGTAGGAATGACTGTATGGCGGATTATAAATATACAGTAGGAATGACTTATGGCAGATTTTAAGTGGGCGGTAGGAATGACTGTATGACAGATTGCAATTGGATGGTAAGTATGATTGTGAGGCGTGTTGTAAGTGGTTGGTGTGTTGTAAGTGGACGGTAGGAATGACTGTATGGCGGATTATAAATATACAGTAGGAATGACTTATGGCAGATTGTAAGTGGGCGGTAGGAATGACTGTATGGTGGATTGTAAGTGGATGGGAAGTATGATTGTGTGGCGTGTTGTAAGTGGTTGGCGTGTTGTAAGTGGACGGTAGGAATGACTGTATGGCGGATTGTAAGTGAATGGTGGGCATGATTGTATGGCGGATTGTAAGTGGTTGGCGTGTTGTAAGTGGACGGTAGAATGACTGTATGGCAGATTGTAATTGAAAGGTGGGTATGACTGTTTGAAGGATTGGAAGTGGTTGGCGTGTTGTAAGTGCACGGTAGAATAACTGTATGGCGGATTGTAAGTGTATGGTTAGTATGACTCTCTGGCGTCTTGTAAATGGACGGTAGGAATTACTGTATGGCGAGTTGTAAGTGGATGGTTAGTATGACTGTATGGCGAGTTGTAAGTGGACGGTAGGAATGACTGTATGGCGGATTGTAAGTGGATGATTAGTATGACTGTATGGCGGATTGTAAGTGGATGGTTAGTAGGACTCAATGACGTGTTGTAAGTGGACGATAGGAATAACGCTATGGCGTGTTGTAAAAGGACGGTAGGGATGACTGTATGGCATATTGTAAGTGGATGGTAGGAATAACTGTATGGCGGATTGTAAGTGGATGGTTAGTTTGACTGTATGGCGTGTAGTACGTGGATGGTAGGAATGACTGTATGGCGGATTGTAAATGGGTGGTTTGTATGACTGTATGGCGGATTGTATGTGGATGGTAGAAATGACTGTATGGCGGATTGTTAGTGGATGGTTAGTATGACTGTATGACGTGTTGTAAATGGACGGTAGGAATGACTGTAAGGCGGATTGTATGTGAATGGATAGTATGGCTGTATGGCGTGATGTAAGAGGATGGTTAGTATGACTGTATGAAGAACTGTAAGTGGATGGTTAGTATGACTGTATGGCGTGATGTAAGTGCATGGTAGGAATGACTGTATGGCGGATTTTAAGTGGATGGTTAGTATGACTGTATGGCGGATTGTAAGTGGATGGTTTGTATGGCTGTATGGCGGATTGTAAGAGGATGGTTAGTATGACTGTATGGCGGATGGTATGTGGATGGTTAGTATGACTGTGTGGCGTGATGTAACAGGATGGTTAGTATGACTGTATGGCGTGTTGTAAGTGGATGGTTAGTATGACTCTATGGCGTGTTGTAAGTGGATGTTTAGTATTACTGTATGGCGGATTGTAAGTGGATGGTTAGTATGACTGTATGACGGATTGTAAGGGGATGGTTAGTATGACTGTATGGCGGATTGTAAGTGGATGGTTTGTATGACTGTATGGCAGATTGTAAGTTGATGGTTAGTATGACTGTATGGCAGATGGTAAGTGGGTGGTTAGTTTGACAGTGTGGCGGATTGTGTGTGGATAGTTGGTATGACTCTATAGCGTGATGTAAGAGGACGGTAGGAATGACTGTATGGCGGTTTGTAAGTGGACGTAGGAATGAATGTATGGCGTGTTGTAAGTGTATGGTTAGTATGACTCTATGGCGTGTTGTAAGTGGATGGTTAGTATGACTCTATGGCGTGTTGTAAGTGGATGGTTAGTATTACTGTATGGCGGATTGTAAGTGGATGGTTAGTATGACTGTATGACGGATTGTAAGGGGATGGTTAGTATGACTCTATGGCGGATTGTAAGTGGATAGTTTGTATGACTGTATGGCAGCTTGTAAGTTGATGGTTAGTATGACTGTATGGCGGATGGTAAGTGGGTGGTTAGTTTGACTGTGTGGCGGATTGTATGTGGATAGTTGGTATGACTCTATAGCGTGTTGTAAGTGGACTGTTGGAATGACTGTATGGCGGATTGTAAGTGGATGATTAGTATGACTGTATGGCGTGTTGTAAGTGGACTGTATGAATGACTGTATGGCGGATTGTAAGTGGATGGTTAGTACGACTCTATGGCTTGCTGTAAGTGGATGGTTAGTATGACTGTATGGCGGATTGTAAGTGGATGGTTACTTTGAATGTGTGGCGGATTGTAAGTGGGTGGTAGTTATGACGGTATGGGGTGTTGTAAGTGGACTGTAGGAATGATTGTATGGAGGATTGTATGTGGATGGTTAGCATGATTGTATGGCGTGATGTAAGAGGATGGTTAGTATGACTGTATGACGAACTGTAAGTGGATGGTTAGTATGACTGTATGGCGTGATGTAAGTGCACGGTAGGTATGATTGTATGGCTAATTGTAAGTGGATGGTTAGTATCACTCTATGGCGTGTTGTAAGTGGATGGTTAGTATGACTGTATGGCAGATTGTAAGTGGATGGTTAGTATAACTCTATGGCAGATTGTAAGTGGACGGTAGGAATGACTGTATGGCGGATTGTAAGTGGATGGTTAGTATGACTCTATGGCGTGCTGTAAGTGGATGGTTAGTATAACTGTATGGCGGATTGTAATTGGATGGTTAGTATGACTGTATGGCATGTTGTAAGTGGACGGTAGGAATGACTGTATGGCGGATTGTAAGTGGATGGTTAGTATGACTCTATGGCGTGCTGTAAGTGGATGGTTAGTATGACTGTATGGCGGATTGTAAGTGGATGGTTAGTATAACTGTATGGCAGATTGTAATTGGATGGTTAGTATGACTGTATGGCGTGTTGTAAGTGGACGGTAGGAATGACTGTATGGCGGATTGTAAGTGGATGTTTAGTATGACCGTATGGCGGGTTGTAAGTGGATGGTTAGTATGACTGTATGGAGAGTTGTAAGTGGATGGTTAGTATGACTCTATGGCGTGTTGTAAATGGATGGTTAGTATGACTCTATTGCGTTTTCTAAGTGGATGGTCAGTATGACTGTAGGACGGATTCTATGTGGATGGTTAGTATAACTGTATGGAAAGTTGTAAGTGGATGGTTAGTATGACTCTATGGCGTGTTGTAAGTGGATGGTTAGTATGACTGTATGACGTGTTGTAAGTGGATGGTAAGTATGACTGTATGGCGTGTTGTAAGTGGATGGTTAGTATGACTCAATGGCGTGTTGTAAGTGGATGGTTAGTATGACTCTATGGCGTGTTGTAAGTGGATGGTTAGTATGACTCTATGGCGTGTTGTCAGTGGGTGGTTAGTATATGACTGTATGGCGTGTTGTAAGTGGATGGTTAGTATGACTGTATGGCGGATTGTAAGTGGATGGTTAGTATGACTCTATGGCGTGCTGTAAGTGGATGGTTAGTATGACTGAATGGCATGTTGTAAGTGGACGGTAGGAATGACTGTATGGCGGATTGTAAGTGGATGATTAGTGTGCCTGTATGGCATGTTGTAAGTGGACGGTAGGAATGACTGTATGGCGGATTGTAAGTGGATGGTTAATATGACTCTATGGCGTGCTGTAAGTGGATGGTTAGTATGACTGTATGGCGGAATGTAAGTGGATGGTTAGTATAACTGTATGGCGGATTGTAATTGGATGGTTAGTATGACTGTATGGCGTGTTGTAAGTGGACGGTAAGAATGACTGTATGGCGGATTGTAAGTGGATGGTTAGTATAACTGTATGGCGGATTGTAATTGGATGGTTAGTATGACTGTATGGCGTGTTGTAAGTGGACGGTAGGAATGACTGTATGGCGGATTGTAAGTGGATGGTTAGTATGACTCTATGGCGTGTTGTAAGTGGATGGTTAGTATGACTCTATGGCGTGTTGTAAGTGGATGGTTAGTAATACTGTATGGCGGATTGTAAGTGGATGGTTAGTATGACTGTATGACGGATTGTAAGGGGATGGTTAGTATGACTGTATGGCGGATTGTAAGTGGATGGTTTGTATGACTGTATGGCAGATTGTAAGTTGATGGTTAGTATGACTGTATGGCAGATGGTAAGTGGGTGGTTAGTTTGACAGTGTGGCGGATTGTGTGTGGATAGTTGGTATGACTCTATAGCGTGATGTAAGAGGACGGTAGGAATGACTGTATGGCGGTTTGTAAGTGGACGTAGGAATGAATGTATGGCATGTTGTAAGTGTATGGTTAGTATGACTCTATGGCGTGTTGTAAGTGGATGGTTAGTATGACTCTATGGCGTGTTGTAAGTGGATGGTTAGTATTACTGTATGGCGGATTGTAAGTGGATGGTTAGTATGGCTGTATGACGGATTGTAAGGGGATGGTTAGTATGACTCTATGGCGGATTGTAAGTGGATAGTTTGTATGACTGTATGGCAGCTTGTAAGTTGATGGTTAGTATGACTGTATGGCGGATGGTAAGTGGG
Organism: Pictodentalium vernedei; assembly: GCA_031216915.1. NCBI lineage: Eukaryota > Metazoa > Mollusca > Scaphopoda > Dentaliida > Dentaliidae > Pictodentalium > Pictodentalium vernedei. Next base: position 24,482,087 of record CM062297.1, read on the forward strand.
TGGTTAGTTTGACTGTGTGGCGGATTGTATGTGGATAGTTGGTATGACTCTATAGCGTGTTGTAAGTGGACTGTTGGAATGACTGTATGGCGGATTGTAAGTGGATGGTTAGTATGACTGTATGGCGTGTTGTAAGTGGACTGTAGGAATGACTGTATGGCGGATTGTAAGTGGATGGTTAGTACGACTCTATGGCTTGCTGTAAGTGGATGGTTAGTATGACTGTATGGCGGATTGTAAGTGGATGGTTACTTTGAATGTGTGGCGGATTGTAAGTGGGTGGTAGTTATGACGGTATGGGGTGTTGTAAGTGGACTGTAGGAATGATTGTATGGAGGATTGTATGTGGATGGTTAGCATGATTGTATGGCGTGATGTAAGAGGATGGTTAGTATGACTGTATGACGAACTGTAAGTGGATGGTTAGTATGACTGTATGGCGTGATGTAAGTGCACGGTAGGTATGATTGTATGGCTAATTGTAAGTGGATGGTTAGTATCACTCTATGGCGTGTTGTAAGTGGATGGTTAGTATGACTGTATGGCAGATTGTAAGTGGATGGTTAGTATAACTCTATGGCAGATTGTAAGTGGACGGTAGGAATGACTGTATGGCGGATTGTAAGTGGATGGTTAGTATGACTCTATGGCGTGCTGTAAGTGGATGGTTAGTATAACTGTATGGCGGATTGTAATTGGATGGTTAGTATGACTGTATGGCATGTTGTAAGTGGACGGTAGGAATGACTGTATGGCGGATTGTAAGTGGATGGTTAGTATGACTCTATGGCGTGCTGTAAGTGGATGGTTAGTATGACTGTATGGCGGATTGTAAGTGGATGGTTAGTATAACTGTATGGCGGATTGTAATTGGATGGTTAGTATGACTGTATGGCGTGTTGTAAGTGGACGGTAGGAATGACTGTATGGCGGATTGTAAGTGGATGTTTAGTATGACCGTATGGCGGGTTGTAAGTGGATGGTTAGTATGACTGTATGGAGAGTTGTAAGTGGATGGTTAGTATGACTCTATGGCGTGTTGTAAATGGATGGTTAGTATGACTCTATTGCGTTTTCTAAGTGGATGGTCAGTATGACTGTAGGACGGATTCTATGTGGATGGTTAGTATAACTGTATGGAAAGTTGTAAGTGGATGGTTAGTATGACTCTATGGCGTGTTGTAAGTGGATGGTTAGTATGACTGTATGACGTGTTGTAAGTGGATGGTAAGTATGACTGTATGGCGTGTTGTAAGTGGATGGTTAGTATGACTCAATGGCGTGTTGTAAGTGGATGGTTAGTATGACTCTATGGCGTGTTGTAAGTGGATGGTTAGTATGACTCTATGGCGTGTTGTCAGTGGGTGGTTAGTATATGACTGTATGGCGTGTTGTAAGTGGATGGTTAGTATGACTGTATGGCGGATTGTAAGTGGATGGTTAGTATGACTCTATGGCGTGCTGTAAGTGGATGGTTAGTATGACTGAATGGCATGTTGTAAGTGGACGGTAGGAATGACTGTATGGCGGATTGTAAGTGGATGATTAGTGTGCCTGTATGGCATGTTGTAAGTGGACGGTAGGAATGACTGTATGGCGGATTGTAAGTGGATGGTTAATATGACTCTATGGCGTGCTGTAAGTGGATGGTTAGTATGACTGTATGGCGGAATGTAAGTGGATGGTTAGTATAACTGTATGGCGGATTGTAATTGGATGGTTAGTATGACTGTATGGCGTGTTGTAAGTGGACGGTAAGAATGACTGTATGGCGGATTGTAAGTGGATGGTTAGTATAACTGTATGGCGGATTGTAATTGGATGGTTAGTATGACTGTATGGCGTGTTGTAAGTGGACGGTAGGAATGACTGTATGGCGGATTGTAAGTGGATGGTTAGTATGACGGTATGGCGTGTTGTAAGTGGATGGTTAGTATGACTGTATGAAGAGTTGTAAGTGGATGGTTAGTATGACTCTATGGCGTGTTGTAAATGGATGGTCAGTATGACTCTATTGCGTTTTCTAAGTGGATGGTCAGTATGACTGTATGACGGATTGTATGTGGATGGTTAGTATAACTGTATGGAAAGTTGTAAGTGGATGGTTAGTATGACTGTATGGCGTGTTGTAAGTGGATGGTTAGTATGACTGTATGGCGTGTTGTAAGTGGATGGTTAGTATGACTGTATGACGTGTTGTAAGTGGATGGTTAGTATGACTGTATGGCGTGTTGTAAGTACATGGTAGGAATGACTGTATGAGAGGCTGTAAACGATTATGAGTATGTCTATACAGTTAGTGGTAAGTAGATTGTTTATTACTTATTGGGATTTAACGACACTTTCGGCATCCAAAATACGTGGTGTCGGGCAGTGTTATGGGTAGAGGAAGCTGTAGTACCCAGAGAGAACTGGCGATCAACTGCCAGGCTTCCAACGTATTAAACCATTACAAGAATGGTTAACACTGAGTGATGAAAAGTGAACCATCGACGTGCAATGCGCCTCAATACACGTCACCACCGTGTCATGACTCTGCCAATTGGGATCATATTCCTGCTAGTAGACCAAAATATATTTATCAAACACCCAAGTTAAGGAGAAGCTATTACTCCTAGAAGTCCAAAACATATATACAAAACTCTAACATATTTGCCAAACATCGAGGTTAGGGTGAACCTGCCCCCCCCCCCTCCCCCACACACACACACAATAGAACAAAATACACATACTAAACAAAACACTGAGGTTATGGCCATCATATTCATCCTAGTAGAATAAAACATATATACCAGATATTGAAGTGAGTGTGATCTCATTCCAAGTTGAAAATATATATACCACACAACAAGATTATGGCGATCATGTTTCATCCAGTAGAACAAAACATATATACCAGACACCTGGTTAGATTGATCGTATTTTTCTAGTAAACCAAAATATATATACCAGACACCGGATTAGATTGATCGTATTTTTCTAGTCAACCAAAACATATATAACAGATACCGGATCAGATTGATCGTATTTTTCTAGTCAACCAAAACATATACAGTTAAAACTAGAAGTCCTGTCATGAAATGCGCACAAATAGCACGTCAATCTGCGCGTTAATCTACGCGTTATGACCATAGTAAGGCTATCAAAATTCTATACATATGGTCTGTGCGGAAGCAATGTTTCTACCAATGGACCTCTGGGTAACCCGGAGGTCCATTGGCAGAAACATTGCTTGCGTTTGCTATGAGTAACCAGGAGAACCCGCCGTGCTTCGGATGACATTCGATATGGCAATTGCGCGCAATTCCTGTGCGCAATTAAGCCTAGATAAGCACACAGTTCGTGACAGGACTTCTAGTTTTAACTGTACACCAGACACCAGGTTAGGTTGATCATATTTTTCTAGTAAACCAAAACATATATACCAGACACCGGGTTAGGTTGATCATATTCCTCCTAGTAGTCCAAAACATATATACCAGACACTGAGGGTAGGGTGATGATATTACCCCCCTGTAGAATAACGCATATAAACCATACACTGAAGTTAAAGCAATCATATTCCTCCTAGTAGAACAAAAGGCCGAGGTTGGGGTGATCACATTGCTACTGGTTGATATTGAGGTTGGGGTGATCACATTGCTACTGGCTGATATTGAGGTTGGGGTGATCACATTCCTACTGGTTGATATTGAGTTTGGGGTGATCACATTCCTACTGGTTGATATTGAGGTTGGAGTGATCACATTCCTAATGGTTGATATTGAGGTTGGGGTGATCACATTCCTACTGGTTGATATTGAGGTTGGGGTGATCACATTCCTACTGGTTGATATTGAGGTTGGGGTGATCACATTCCTACTGGTTGATATTGAGGTTGGGGTGATCACATTCCTACTGGTTGATATTGAGTTTGGGGTGATCACATTCCTACTGGTTGATATTGAGGTTGGAGTGATCACATTCCTAATGGTTGATATTGAGGTTGGGGTGATCACATTCCTACTGGTTGATATTGAGGTTGGGGTGATCACATTCCTACTGGTTGATATTGAGGTTGGGGTGATCACATTCCTACTGGTTGATATTGAGGTTGGGGTGATCACATTCCTACTGGTTGATATTGAGGTTGGGGTGATCACATTCCTACTGGTTGATATTGAGGTTGGGGGATATATTCCTTATAGCAGAAAACAACATATATACAAGACATCGAGTTTAGATTGATCGTACCCCCCCACCCCATAGAACAAAATATATAGGAAAGAGCGATGTTAGAGTGATCATAACCACCACCCCCACCCCACCCCCTCCCCGAAAACAAGAAAATTACCAGACATTGATGTTAAAGTGATATTATTCCTCCTGGATAACGTATATACCAGAGACCAAGTATGATGAACATGTTCTTCCTAATAGGAGGAACACATATACCAGATACTGGCGTTAAGGTGATCATATTTTACTTAGTAGACCAAAACATGCACACCAGACACTGTGGTTAGAGTGATCATAATCCTCCTAGTAGATCCAAATATATATACCTCATATCGAGGTTAGAGTGATCATAATCCTCCTAGTAGATCCAAATATATACACCTCATACCGAGGTTAGGGTGATCATATACCTCCTACTAAAAAACATATACTGGACACCGAGATCAGGATAATCGTATCCCTCCAGGTCGAAGAAACATATATGCCAATCACTGAGATTAGCGTGATCATATTCTTGCTAGTAGACGAAAACTATATATACCAGACACAGATGTTAGGGATGATCTCCCCCCCCCCCCACAATAGAACAAAGCATATATGCCATGCACCAAGGTTACGATGGTCATGTTCCTCCTAGTAGACCAAAACATATTAAAAAACCGTCAGGTTAGGGTGATCATGTTCCCTCTAGTAAAACAAAACATATATGTCGCAAAGCATATACTGTGGGGAAAATTAGCTCCCTCAAAGCGCCTGTCAACATTAAACATTTTATTTACATTTGGCGGCAGAATAACCAACCGTACTTAAATTAAAAACATATTATACAAAACAATCACTCATAACAACGGTGGATAGACATAACTCAAAAACCAATTAAATCTTTTATAAATACAAGATTTGCCAAGCAGCGTGTAGCAGTTATCTGATGGACTAATTAGCAATTATCAGCTTATGCAACATTGTAATTACTGCATAAGCCAGCCTATAAGAGTACACTCTGCCTGAAAAATCTTTTGTCCTCCAAAGAGAACAACAGAAAACAAGATGAATCAGCATCCACTTTAGGTATAATGGGATTAGGTCCTTCTAAAATTTCGAAAGTATTTTTACATTATGAAATTAATTCGAGCCCTAAGAAGAACTTGAGGAACTTACTGATCGTACAATGTTTCAGAACAAAAACAGAGTTGTTTTGTTTTTGATTAGGGTGTTTCAATTTAAAAATTCTACCTAAATTTTCATGCTGTACCGGTAGTTAATAATGTGGATCATTCTGCCACGGCTCACTCGCACTCTTTGGAATTGTTCCATAGCGGCCTTTCTCGTGGAAGAAATCCCATATGAAAATCAGACCTATAGTTGCCATGTGTTTTGATGGTAATCTAACCATTTAACGAGATAGTGTCTGATCCCGTTTATACACTTGGTTTTGAGGACCTTGTGAGACTGATCCCTTTTATACACTTGGTTTTGAGGACCTTGTGAGACTGATCCCGTTTATACACTTGGTTTTGAGGACCTTGTGAGACTGATCCCGTTTATACACTTGGTTTTGAGGACCTTGTGAGACTGATCCCGTTTATACACTTGGTTTTGAGGACCTTGTGAGACTGATCCCGTTTATACACTTGGTTTTGAGGACCTTGTGAGACTGATCCCGTTTATACACTTGGTTTTTGAGGACCTTGTGAGACTGATCCCGTTTATACACTTGGTTTTGAGGACCTTGTGAGACTGATCCCTTTTATACACTTGGTTTTGAGGACCTTGTGAGACTGATCCCGTTTATACACTTGGTTTTGAGGACCTTGTGAGACTGATCCCTTTTATACACTTGGTTTTGAGGACCTTGTGAGACTGATCCCGTTTATACACTTGGTTTTGAGGACCTTGTGAGAAACCGATTTTGGCTGTCTTTTTGATCGAACTGTTTGTTTTGTCGCTTCTCTCGATTGGTTTTTCTCTCTTAAAATAATACTGTGAACTGCGTTTCTCGAAACTGTCTTGGGCATTTTGAAAATGTTTCGAATTATTGTCTAAACTTTCATGTACTTTGCTTTCTGCCCAATTTAATGATGGCGTAGTCTGTGTAGAATATTCGGTGAGATGTTTGTGACATTGGGTTTGTCTGTCTGCTGTTTTGACATCAATGATAGAAGGTTAGTTTGTGTGGTGGTACTCACATTAATATGCTTCTTTACCCCAGCGACGTTAATTTTCACAGTGCGTGCACTTTCTCGAATCCTTGTGCCGTCGCATGTGGCTGATTGTTTTTACTTTCGTTCCAAGTATATCATTTTGCGTTTGTGGTCTCATTCTATCTTTGCTCTTGACCTCCATTTTCCTATTCGCTCCTCCGACAATTTATTCCATCTGAACGATACATTCACGGAAGCTTCATCTTCTTGGATTCGCCAAGACAGTGACAAGTTTTCTACGTTTAGACTTCCGATGAGCTGTAAAATATTTACTGGAATCTTGTCCATTTTTAGGATCGTGACTAATCTAAAAAGTTAGACTGCCAGGATCTCTCCATCAAATGTCGTGAAGCGTATACTGTGTGGGAAAATTTGCTCACTCAAAGCACTTTTCAACTTTAAACATTTATTTGCATATAGCGGCGGAATAACCAACCATATTTCTTTCTCAGCCGGTATAGCCAGAATACTGGTAACAAAAAAATTAACAACATTATATACAAAACAATTACTCATAACAGCGGTGGATAAACATAACTCCAAAACAACAATTAAATCTTTTATAAATACAAGATTTGGCAAGCACCGTGTAGCAGTTATCTGAAGAACTAATCAGCGATTATCAGTTTATGCAACACTGTAATAATAATAACACTTAGGCCGGCCGCTGATTTGTCGCGGTTCTCGTATGAGAAGGCCTTGGTTACCCATGTTCTACCAACTGCCTCCCTATTCCCGCGCTTCTTCTCTCCTCCCAACACTCGGAGACGAACTGCTTGATGACATCCCTTGCTCCATTCTTCCCAATCTCTTCGATTAGTAAATTACTGTAATTACTGCATAAGCCAGCCTATAACATATATACCAAATACTAAGGTCTGCATTTTTCTGAAATGCAGAAGTAGTCTTTGCTTGTGTCTTCGTTTCTATGTGTTTATGGACATGTGTGAGCAAAATATGAAAGCTTGAAATCACAAAGAAATACTTCAAAGCGGCTATGACCATGTTGGCGTATAACGAAATGGTTTGCTTGTCGATAATTGGAAAACTAAATAACAATTTTAGTTGTAGGGGTGAGTGCATGAAAAGCTCTCCCCGCCAAAACAGTCGAAGGATTTTGTCGGTGTTAGGAGTGTTTATTCTGCTACATATAAGAGGGCTGATCAAATTACGCCTCTTTGATCTTGTAACATAACTCTAAGATCCCGGATGAGACACTAGCGTTTCGGGATATTTCGGCGCAAAGAAATAGATGAGACTTTCCAAAAAAATTCTTGAATAAGGAGAAAAACAATTTGTCTAAAACATGGCTTATCACTCTTCAATGGAAGGAGCTCAACGAGCTCGTTACAGTGATGACAAAACGTGAATAGTGAAGAAATAAGAATGTTTTGTGAATAGCACTAGTTGGTTATTGTAGCTCCATAACCAGGTAGGTTTTCTTCAGTTGACATCTCTTGATAGAAATAGTTCAGTAACTGTGTCCTGTGGTATTCCGAGAATCATACTCGAATGATGTCTTATTATAACAGTCACGAACACGGTAGGATTCCCCCGCGGTCCGGTATCGATGGCTATTGGCTAATTAACATTACAGAACCTAAAAATGAACCCAGGTACTTGATTTAAATAGTAGATTTCATAGAAAACGAAACAAATGTCATTTGTTGGTTTGGGGTTTTTTTGTGGCGGAGGACTTTTGGAAAATCCATTTAGGAAAAATCTTTGGAGACCTTATGCTCATGACAAACATTACAGAAACGCCCTAAACTTTGTTGCGCGATGTAAACACGTCACAACTTACCATAAATTTGATGTTTTCCATTTTATTCTTCAAAAGAAACTTTTAAATACTTAAATGATTACCGCCTATATGTCAGTGAAAAGAAGGATGGAGAGAGAATCTTTTAATTTTCAGAGTGCAGCCATGACTTTCTCATGAACTGTTTATTGTCAGGCGTAATAAGGGCTGGACCTGCTGATGGCAGTCAACCCCTCCGTTCAGCTTATAAGATCCTCCACATGCCAACAACATTCTCACTCATCATACAGAGAGGCCTTTGGGACTTTGATACTGAAGTAACTGAACGCAGTAACCACTGAAGGAATACGTTAATATCGATCACATCCTGTTTAAACTAAATACTTATATCAGAGATATAAATTATATTTTCTACCTATTTCGTCATTTGAGGTTAGAAAGATCGCGGGAAAAGCAAACATTTTATACTTATTTATTGACAAAGTCTAGTTACACGGAGATATCACACGACTTTTGTGTAATGACAACGATAAACAATTAACAAAGGTTTGTCCTCAATTTTAGACCTCCCGAGAGAGTACTAATCTGTATAAAATTGCAAAATGACTCATGAAAAAGAAGAATAAAATATGATGACATGACTGCATGTGTGTGTGTGTAGGTGTTCTGATTGTGCGTGAGACTGCCAGGGCACGGTCAAGCCAGAAACAACACCCAGCAGCCAATGAAGGCATACGTTCTAATTGGCATGGTGGGGGGGGGGGGGGGGGGGTAAAAGAGTTTGTACAAGACAATGCTATAGTCTGTCCGTATGCACACTGGCGTGAATGCATTAGCATGTTTATGACTGTTCTGGGGTCGATGTTGTAGGATAGTACGTGTATATGGTATGATTTTATGTTTATTATAATAATAGTATGTTTACAGCTTTAAATTAACTCATGAAACTCTATAGCTGTACAAAATTTCAAGATGCCTTACGAAAAAGGTACCTTTTAATACTGGACTTGAATTAATGATTCTAGGGATTTCATGATTTACAGAATGGTCTGTGTCAATTCGGAGAAAAAAGGTTCAATATTTGGACACGTTGTTTTTACGGCTGTTAAATGGTTATGTTTTACAGTTTTCTATTTGGTCCTTGGCATATCTTTTTTACTTATTTTTTTTTATTACAAACAGATTATAAAAGCTATTTATTTATGTAAAACTAGGATTGAATTTAGTGTATAGAACATAATGACAGAAATATAACGTATTATCCCTTAGAGTTATAGTGATTTTGAACAATGAACATTAGAGGTCTTAACTGTCTGTACAGTTGAAATAAAAAAAAGTGTATAGCTCACAACTATGGCCACATTAATAGTACAATGTGTGGAAATTATCTCGTTTTCACACACAACACTGCTTGGAAATCTTTCTCAAATACCTCCACACAGTTAGAGTGTATTCATACCATTTGCTTCTATTCAAAATGTTTGATGCGAAGTCATTGATGAGGCATTCATAAAAATGTAACAATACACACAGACAAAGCAAAACCCCAACTTTATTAAATCATTTAGGTAAGTAATTACACGAAATGATACACCGTATCCAGGACAATAATGTATGATATTTCTTCGGGAAACTGGAACAATTGTTGAAGATTTGAGTTCATTAACTTTGGTTGTAACATTCTGTTCAGCAATCTTCATGATACTTCAAAAGTGGAATCAGTCATGTTATGTAGGAGTTCCTAAAAACATTCCTACTTATGAAAGCTTGCTCGCTTTGATGATTATTTGAATCAGTTGGAGCTTTAGGTTTGCTTTATACTACAAATTTGTACCATGATAGAAAATGACACACCCGTCCTACGAATAAAACAGAACGCCCCAAAGCTTCGAAGTGACTGATAAAACAACACCAGTTGGGAATACTCTATTCTACATGATTAACATGACTTTGGAAGTGTGCTCAATAATGTTGAGCCAACTGTTTCCAAAACCTCTCTCTTATATTGATTTTGTTGCAATGGTAATAACTTAAATGAAGCCAAAAAATCATAAACAACTATAACAGAGCGAGATATGTCTTTTCACAAACAATACTTGTAATGTGCATAAAACTGATATTTATTTATTTATTTATTTATTTGTGTTTAAGGTCACATACTTATCCGCAATGGCTAATCGTAACCGTGACAGTTTTACGGCTGTGGAAGCCGGAGTACCCGGAGAGAAACACCGAGAATCGATGAGCAACTGCCAGCTCTTCAACATTCTAATCCTGTTCAAAATCCGTTCAGGGTTACAGCGGTTGAAGACATGTGCGCCGTCGACGTGCAGTACGCCTTAGTACACGGCGTCATCGTACCCCCATGTAGGCAACCGGGATAAAATGCCTTGCCCAAGGACACAACACGGATCGTCCCGGACGGGGATCGAAGTCGGGACCTCTAGCATAGAAGTCCAACAGTCTATCACTGAGCCACCGCGCTCCCGCATAAAACTGAAAGATTTTGACTTATGTAACATAATATATGTTAAGACAGATGTTATTTGGTAACAGTCTTCTCTGCATTATTGACAACACTTTGAGGGCGTTATGAATATTGTTGAACAGAATCGTCATATTTTTTAATGTTAGTAACATTATATTTAATATTATTAACAACACACTGAATGCATCGTTAACAGAGTTGAGCATGATGTTTTTAAAGACTTCTCCGATGTTACTTCTCTTGAGGTAGCCATATATTCAAAATAGATCAATACAATAAAAAAAAACGGCGGGTGCCCAAAAGTCGAATGGAAACACAATCCCGGACATTTGAAGAAAAATCACACTTCTCATACTTTTGATTTTAATGGGCGGGGTAGGAGGGGGGGGGGGGTATTAAAACAAATATTGCCACCTAGCATTGTCGACAACACCATTAAAAATCCATCGTAAGTATTGTTAAAACTATTGAATACAGTGTTTCCGAAGAATCTTGCTTTGAATTAAATGCTTGTTTTGTTGCAGCATAGACGAAGTTGAAGATAGTGTTCCCTGAGTTATTTCTGTATTGTAACGTTAATAGTTGAAGGAAAAAGTAAACATGGCAACACTATTTTCGACAGTGGTATCAAATTCTTCTTCTTCAGTGTAAACATTTTGATTTTTCAGAATGTTACGTTTGACAAACCTTTATTATGCCCGTACATTTCTTCCAAGACAGTATGTTACTTCAAAGTATTTCCTGTCTTATTCTGCCAGATATCTTAACATTGACCCCGTACAAGCCTCCTTTTCTTGAGTGATTCTCATTCTATAGGTAACTGGTTTTAATGTTTGAAAAAGAAATAGTGACAGCAGACCTGATCTAGTTATGTCGTTTCGAATGGAAAACTTTCTTAAAAGTGTCACCGCAAAATGATTTCTTAAACAGTACATGAAAAGGCTGCTCAGGTGTTTGATTTGGGTGAAAGGGTTTTGATTATACTTTCAAGGAACTGAAGCCTTTGCAAAATCAAAACAAAATGTTCTTTTCCAAGATGTATGCTTTTAGATGAATTAAGTCTTATTTTCTGAAACAGACTAATCCGATTCACGGATCTATAGAAAACTTTAACCCCTTTTCTAAGTTTCTAAGTGGCTGTGTATATTATCATACTCTTGCATTGATGAGTACTCCGGGGTACTACATTTCTAATCAGTGGTTTCTGATGTTGGCTGATTGATTGGAATCTTTTTCAATGCACCGCAAAGAAATGGGGTTTTGTTTTTGGTTTTGGATACATGGGCGTCTGACTAAAAAGTTATCTTGGTTGTGTCTGGAATCTCTTGCACAACTGCCTTAAGAATTACAGTAACACTCGAGGTGACCGGCGCTTATAGAATCAGTTCTTTCATAACTTCCGCTCGGATTCGTTCGCGATTTTTGTGTAGATTCCTTCCAATTTTAACAAGAAGATGCGTGTTTATCGACAACAAATGATATAAATATGGAGAGTATTTAACCAGAAAAGAACACAGGGGGATTATTACAATTGCTCTGGGTCCGACAAGAGTCATGGATCATCTCCAGTTACAAAATGAGAACGTATTTTGTTTTCATTTGTGTTCTGGGAGTTGAATGTGTGCTAAACAAATGCTCGGGCTAAGAACTTTGAATGATCAATTTTTAATGTTTCATCATTTAGTAACTGTGAATGATGGAACTAACTCAGGATAACGATTTTACATGATGTGATTTTCTTGAAGTTCATTTCGAGGATTTTTTTATTACGATAAGTAATGTACTATAGAAATCTCGTACCGATTGACACCATGCATACTTCTGAAGCTCGATATTGCCTACACTGTAGTTGTAAATAGTAACAGTTAGAATATTTGCCGATTTGAAACCGACTTGGAATTTGAGGAAGAAAAGGAGACATCAGCGTCACCAAAAAAGCTCCAAAATCCAGATAGATGAAATTTTCTACGACTCATGTCTTACCCTTCGAATTTCCAACAATAGGACATTTTTGCTAGGATTTGGGGGGGGGGGGGTGATACCCCCACCCCCTGTCGCCACGTCCCTGGACACGGTACCTCAATTTGACCAAGAAGGGTGTGAACTAAATAGAAAGTTCCAGTAATGCCGAGTCATTCACTCACGTTTCTACAGAGAAGAACCAATCTCAATATCTCATACCTGACAATGTCAAGTTGAGCAAGAAGAAAAATAAAATCAACTCGTCCTCATACTCAGACTTTTTTAACCCTATTTACAAAATTCGCCAATTAAGTTTTACTATTGTGTTCATTTTTTTGTCTAAAAAACCTAGATTATGACGAGCTCGTCGAGCTGGTTCCAAAGAGGGGTCATAACCTATGTTTTTGAGACAAAAAATAGTTATTCAAAAATTTCGTTTGCAAGTGTCGTCTTTTTTCATGTTAGGTAAAGGGTTAATCATCAATGCATAGTTCATGAAAAATAAATAACATAAACAAAACATTCTAAACAATCATGAAGTGGTATCCGTGTTATAAATAACATTAACAAAACATTCTAAACAATCATGAAGTGGTATCCGTGTTATAAATAACATTAACAAAACATTCTAAACAATCATAAAGTGATATCCGTGTTATAAATAACATTAACAAAACATTCTAAACAATCATAAAGTGATATGCGTGTTATAAATAACATTAACAAAACATTCTAAACAATCATGAAGTGTTATCCGTGTTATAAATAACATTAACAAAACGTTCTAAACAATCATGAAGTGATATCCGTGTTATAAATAACATTAACAAAACATTCTAAACATTCATGAAGTGGCATCCGTGTTATAAATTAACATTAACAAAACGTTCTAAACAATCATGAAGTGATATCCGTGTTATAAATAACATTAACAAAACATTCTAAACAATCATAAAGTGATATGCGTGTTATAAATAACATTAACAAAACATTCTAAACAATCATAAAGTGATATCCGTGTTATAAATAACATTAACAAAACATTCTAAACAATCATAAAGTGATATGCGTGTTATAAATAACATTAACAAAACATTCTAATCAATCATAAAGTGATATGCGTGTTATAAATAACATTAACAAAACATTCTAAACAATCATAAAGTGATATCCGTGTTATAAATAACATTAACAAGGCATTCTAAACAATCATAAAGTGATATCCGTGTTATAAATAACATTAACAAAACGTTCTAAGCAATCATGAAGTGATATCCGTGTTCATACGTTTGTGTACAATGTGTGTGTGTTTTTCGAATGACACAATCATATTTTAGAGGAATTTAGAATGTTGGTTTCTGATCCCCTGCTGGGGGGTGAACCCTTCACAACCCCGTCTGGCAATCAGTAGTCCGCCCAACACCTAATCCACTAAACCATTGCACACCGTCTAAAACGATGGCTGGAATCTAGCTTTTTAGATGAAGTTCTCGTGATTACTTGGTTCATCGTGAAACGCACTGGGTACATGACGACGAAAGTGCTGTGGTTGACCTCAGACGAAGACTGACATGGCCCTCTGTGTGTTTTTCGAATCACACAGTCATGTTTTAGAGAACTTTAGAATCCTGGTTTCTGATCTCCTGTCGGGAGTCGAACCCTCACCAACCCCACCTAGCAATCATGGGTCCAACACCTGAACCAATAAACCGTTGGTCACTGTCTAAACACGATGGCTGGAATCTAGCTTTTTAGACGAAGTTCATCATCTTTTCGACAGCAGCATGAATGTATGGAACGCGCTGGCTGCAGCACGAGGGCTTTTTGTAGAGACATTCAGAGAGGTATGGTATGTATGTCATGTAGGATGCGCAATAAAAATTGTATACACTTTTGAAAGAAAATCTGAGATGGCCGCTGGCGGTCATGTTTTTCAACGAAATGAAAGAAATCAAACTCGCCCCCATTTATACATGACACCAAAGCTACATATTAAGTCTGAAAAAAAGATCGGGTGAGAAATACGGCCTGTAGGGTGTGGTAATGGAATTGTTGAAAATGTATATGCCATATCCAAGATGGCCGCTGGCGGCCCTGTGTTTCAACGAAATTCAGAAAAAGTCGATACTTCTCATCTAGACGTCACACCAAAGCTGCATATATTTGTAAAAGGTGGGGTGAGGGGTGTGGTATGTAGAGTGTGCAAATTATATTGTTGAAAATTTATAGGCTGAATCCAAGATGGCCATTGGCGGTCATGTTTTTCAACGAAATTCGAAAAAAATCGACAGCTCCCATCTCGATATTATCCCGAAGCAACGTATAAAATATGCTCAAGTTTGACGTTGTCAAGTTTTGTTTTGGTTCTTTTTATATAAACTTTATTTATCCGAAGCTACATATGCACCGGTTATAAAAACAAGGATATCACAGATGCCGATGCATAGTAATGTAAACAAAAATATTACAAGGGTGAAAAAAAACAAAACAATTTTAAGGCGATAAACAAAAATCAAGGAGCACCAAAATAGTTCATACCTTCTGAAAAATGCACCACAGTTGCCACACTTTAGTGAGTCAAAGACAGGAAGACGACCCCTAATACCAAGAAAAATAAGGAAAAAAGAATAACCCCCACACATTGAGAATCAGATCCCCATCCACAAAGAGGAAACACCCAGAGCAGAATACAAAACACTGGAGACACCACAAAATATATGCGAAGCTAATATGACAGGACTAATTGATCACGGAGACGACTACACAAATCAAAGGTGCGGGACCAATATAAGGAAAAAAGACCCCGAGGAAGACGTGTAAAATCAATCCGATATGAGAACGCAAACGGATAAAAATAGGACAATAAATAAAGCGGGCGTAGCGGTGTCACGGTTAGAGCGTACCGCATTACGTTTTCCCTAAACAGCGGATACTACTTCGGTGACAAGACAGAGACAAGAAGCAGTAGCGAAAGGGTCACACCCAGAAGGAAGGACTAAAGACAAAATGGTAGCTTCATTTGGCAAAACAACTAACTTTATGAGAACCGTGATCCAGCGGAAAACCAGATCCCATAAAGGCTGAACCAAAGGACAGCTACACAATAAATGACGATAAGTCTCAGTAGTGCTAGGAAGACGACAACATTTACACTTATCATTACCAGAAAGACCCAGATCCCATACAGGCTGTACCAAAGGACAGCTACAAAATAAACGAGGATAAGTTCCAGTAGCGTTAGGAATACGACACAACTGACTCTTATCATTACCAGAAAAACCCAGATCCCATACAGGCTGAATCAAATGGCAGCTACAGAATAAATGACGATAAGTCTCAGTAGCGTTAGGAAGACGACACAACTGACTCTTATCATCACCAGAAAAACCCAGATCCCATACAGGCTGAATCAAAGGACAGCTACAAAATAAACGAGGATAAGTTCCAGTAGCGTTAGGAATACGACACAACTGACTCTTATCATCACCAGAAAAACCCAGATCCCATACAGGCTGAATCAAATGGCAGCTACAGAATAAATGACGATAAGTCTCAGTAGCGTTAGGAAGACGACAAAACTTACACTTATCATTACCAGAAAGACTCAATCAAACAAGACGCGAGCCAAAGGAAGAATTTCATGAAGTCCGAAAATGGACTCGGCATAAAGGGTCAATAAAGGAATGGTGGAGATGACGCCAAGAAAGAGAATAATCGACAGTACGATTCTTCATCATTAACCTGGGGCTGGTGGTGCAGACAGAAACCTTCATTCTGTAATATTGCCTTGTGGACAAGGTACAAAAAATATCAAGAGTGGCAAGACTATGAAAAGTCTGAAAAGCTTAACAGGAATCTGAATAGAAACGAGGCTTTCAAAAAGTATATGGAACTAAACTTGAGGCCAAAGAAGAATCCAAAAGCCGTAATTAGAAACCTATCCAGTATATGGCAAATGGTTTCCACTTACCAACGCATTCGGGATTTAGAAGGGTTCGAAGATGAGAAAGCCTAAGAGGCCTAATTTTAGTGTATTAACAATACCAGTACTGAAATCACATTTAGGCAGAAACATAGCAGAACGAGCAAGGAGCTAATACTTACCATTCCAAACGAAATGCAAAATCGAACGTTGCAGCAACTTCTGGCAATGCACTCCCACTGGAACAACAATTGGATAATTTCCATATAGACGTCACCCCAAAGCTGCATATATTTGACAAAGGTGGTTTGAGAGGTGCGGCATGTAAAGTGTGCTAATTAAATTGTTGAAAATGTATATGCTAAGTCCAAGATGGCCATTAGCAGTCATGTTTTTCAACGAAATTCGGAAAAAATCGACAGCTCCCATCTCGATATCACTCCAAAGCCACGTATAAAATTTGACACCCGTTAGCTGAGACATGCGGACTTACTAACTGGGTACAAGTAGGGTTAGCAATGGTTGAAGACTTACTAACTGGGTACAAGTAGGGTTAGCAATGGTTGAAGACTTACTAACTGGGCACAAGTAGGGTTAGCAATGGTTGAAGACTTACTGACTGGGCACAAGTAGGGTTAGCAATGGTTGAAGACTTACTAACTGGGTACAAGTAGGGTTAGCAATGGTTGAAGACTTACTGACTGGGCACAAGTAGGGTTAGCAATGGTTGAAGACTTACTAACTGGGTACAAGTAGGGTTAGCAATGGTTGAAGACTTACTAACTGGGCACAAGTAGGGTTAGCAATGGTTGAAGACTTACTAACTGGGTACAAGTAGGGTTAGCAATGGTTGAAGACTTACTAACTGGGTACAAGTAGGGTTAGCAATGATTGAAGACTTACTAACTGGGCACAAGTAGGGTTAACAATGATTGAAGACTTACTAACTGGGTACAAGTAGGGTTAGCAATGGTTGAAGACTTACTGACTGGGCACAAGTAGGGTTAGCAATGGTTGAAGACTTACTAACTGGGTACAAGTAGGGTTAGCAATGGTTGAAGACTTACTAACTGGGTACAAGTAGGGTTAACATTGATTGAAGACTTACTAACCGGGCACATGTATGGTTAGCAATGGTTGAAGACTTACTAACTGGGTACAAGTAGGGTTAGCAATGGTTGAAGACTTACTAACTGGGCACAAGTAGGGTTAGCAATGGTTGAAGACTTACTAACTGGGTACAAGTAGGGTTAGCAATGATTGAAGACTTACTAACTGGACACAAGTAGGGTTAGTAATGGTTGAAGACTTGACTTACTGACTGGGCACAAGTAGGGTTAGCAATGGTTGAAGACTTACTAACTGGGTACAAGTAGGGTTAGCAATGGTTGAAGACTTACTAACTGGACACAAGTAGGGTTAGTAATGGTTGAAGACTTGACTTACTGACTGGGCACAAGTAGGGTTAGCAATGGTTGAAGACTTACTAACTGGGTACAAGTAGGGTTAGCAATGATTGAAGACTTACTAACTGGACACAAGTAGGGTTAGTAATGGTTGAAGACTTGACTTACTGACTGGGCACAAGTAGGGTTAGCAATGGTTGAAGACTTATTAACTGGGCACAAGTAGGGTTAGCAATGGTTGAAGACTTACTAACTGGGCACAAGTAGGGTTAGCAATGGTTGAAGACTTACTAACTGGGTACAAGTAGGGTTAGCAATGATTGAAGACTTACTAACTGGACACAAGTAGGGTTAGTAATGGTTGAAGACTTGACTTACTGACTGGGCACAAGTAGGGTTAGCAATGGTTGAAGACTTACTAACTGGGTACAAGTAGGGTTAGCAATGGTTGAAGACTTACTAACTGGGTACAAGTAGGGTTAGCAATGGTTGAAGACTTACTAACTGGGTACAAGTAGGGTTAGCAATGGTTGAAGACTTACTAACTGGGCACAAGTAGGGTTAGCAATGGTTGAAGACTTACTGACTGGGCACAAGTAGGGTTAGCAATGGTTGAAGACTTACTAACTGGGTACAAGTAGGGTTAGCAATGGTTGAAGACTTACTGACTGGGTACAAGTAGGGTTAGCAATGGTTGAAGACTTACTAACTGGGCACAAGTAGGGTTAGCAATGGTTGAAGACTTACTAACTGGGCACAAGTAGGGTTAGCAATGGTTGAAGGCTTATTAACTGGGCACAAGTAGGGTTATCAATGGCTGAAGACTTACTAACTGGGCACAAGTAGGGTTAGCAATGGTTGAAGACTTACTAACTGGGTACAAGTAGGGTTAGCAATGGTTGAAGACTTACTAACTGGGCACAAGTAGGGTTAGCAATGGTTGAAGACTTACTACCTGGGCACAAGTAGGGTTAGCAATCGTTGTAGACTTACTAACTGGGCACAAGTAGGGGGAGGGGGAGGGAGGTCGTGACGGACTGGAGAAGACTATTTCTGCCCAGTCGCAGAATATTTTGATTTTTGAAATTGAAGGAACGTTGTTTCTTTCCAGATGAGCAAAATCAATGACAGGCTAGGCTGCTGGTATATCAAAATGTCGTCTTTGTGAACACCCAATGACAATCCACATAGCAAACAATCAGACTCATTTCGCCTTTTTGGTCATTTTCACGAAATGTTCTGCACCAACAGGTGTTGGGGTTGCGTCATTTTGGGGGGTTCCCAGGGGGGAGACACAATAGGAGTCATACGGTCAGTCCGCCTCTGAACAGAACATAAATTTGTCGGCTTGTGATTCATGTTCAACATAACATAAATTTATTGGCTTATGATTCTTGTTCAGCACTAATATCCATGCCAATAACACAATTATCCGTGTGATGACATGTTTAATCGTCATCCCCCACCTAAAAACGCAAAAAGGTGTGTGGCACGTCGATAGTACACATATCTTCGACCGCATGCTAACCTTGGTTAGTACGTTGAGGAGTACGGTAGTTACTCGCCGTTTCTCGGTGGTTCTCTCCGCCTTCCCCCACCCGTAAAACTACCTGACATGACATGACACTGGCTGTTGAAACTGCCGTCAAACTGCAGTAAACAAACAAGTGAATCCGATGTGAGCTTCTGCAAAGCGAAGGGCCCAAATTAAATTTTCTGAATCAAAAAGTCACGTATAAGACAAAAACACATTAGAGAGAGAGAGAGAGAGAGAGAGAGGGAGAGAGAGAGAGAGAGAGAGAGGGGGGGGGGGGGCTAGGCTTTCCTGAGCGGGAATACTCTGCCAGCTTGCCCGTGGCAACAGCAATAAAACCACGAAAATCGAAAGTTGAGACTATCAACGTTGTTTGTAGGTGAGCCTGATGTTGTTTGTTTAAAACTGGTTTTCGTACTCAACTATCAACTTCTTATTCAGCCATTTTATAAAATTGATTTTGATTTTCTTTATCTATCAACTTCTCAGTTATTTTGATAAAAATCTGGAACTAAGCCTTCAAGCTGTCTATTGCTATAAACACCCAAATGACGTAAGTGTGTATTTCCAGCGAATGCCATGTGCTTTCCTCATTGCCATGTGATTTGCTTTCGGTCGATCGGCAGCGCTAGTTTGTTTCCGCACTTTGTATTACATTTAACGCGTTTGAAATCCGTCGACTATTTAAAATACGTATTTCAGACGCAACACCGACTGAGATTCGTCTAAGTTGGACCAAGACAAATCAGCGGCTGGCCAAAGTGTTATTAGTCGTCGGTGATGCGTCTTACTAGCATCTTATTGAAATATACGTAGCACCACCGACGAATTTAATTCATTTTTTTGCTCTGGTATTAGATTTGACGCGTCAAAAATCCGTCGACTATTTCAGGCCTAAGAATCATTTGATAAATAAACACCACAGAAGCTACAGACCGTTACAGTGGAGAATTTATCTTGTAGCGTACGTTCCAGGGTGTTCTCCGCGATATGTAACATAATTCGGCACGAAAAGAGGGCTCACGTGAAAGAACAGTTTCTGTGTTAGTTTTGTTACAAGATATTCACAAGGAAAGACAATAAAGATACACTCGAGAAGCATCATCAGGAGAAGGTGACATTTGACTGCCGATTCTGTGATAAGACTTACTCGCGAAAGTTTCAGACTTGTGACAGAAACTGTCACGAGTTTGAAAGCACCTCAAAGAGGGGCAATCATCAGAGCGAACACTGTTTTAAAGATTTCGCAAGAAAGGAAGATTTAGTTCACCATAATAAAATCTGCCATGCGACCTACATTTGCAGTACACGTGGAGAGACTTTTTCATCTACTGCTTCACTTTAAAGGGCACAATGCAACAGTTCATCGAGCTAGAAAGAGACCACCCGCGGCCACCACTCCAAAGGCACCAAAAGTACGCCGGGTAGCCACCGAAATCCATGTTATCGACCCAAAAGATTTCATTGAGTAGTTGCTGGAAGAAGACGAACCTCGGGATGTTATAAACTTGTATCGAAAGCATTGTGGTGCGATTCGTGCTCATCACATCGTGTGGCAGCCCATAAGGAAACCTTCAGTTATCCGACGGCTGATGTGAGATTCCTTAATGAAGATTTACTGGAGACTGTTTTCAAAATGCAACAGTCAAAATTCAAAATTAACTTGAGCCAGGAATTTATTCTAAAACACGCAGAGACAGAGGAACTGTATTATTTCCACTCATCAGAAATAAAGCACGCGTTTAGATTTATCCACGTTCGAAAACTAATCCAGATAATTTCAACCAATTTTTTTAGGTAATTGGAGAAGATTTAGTGGAGTAGGCACGCATGCGCCGACCGACAACATACTTACCAATATTATACTTTATGTCAGTAAAATGGCTGACCACCCTATGGTAGAGGCATTGATAAACATGTCTGACTACATTGTAACTAACCTGTCTATCGTGTCTCTTCAGTCAATCCCGTTATCTGTACAATCTTTGTGTGTTTCACTGCTTGGCGTAATGTAGCGAATTGACATTTCGCGATCTTGAGAAGGACTCCAAACGCCATTTCAAGAAATATTCTGATGTATCAACAACAACAAAAATCAAAGGACTGCGTCTGTCTCAGCTGGTGGAAAATGATGACCTCTTCAAAGTGAATATCATACATGTAGTTTACAAGCTAAATCTGAACAACAACAACAACAACAACAACAACAACAACAACAACAACAACAAGATAATATATATATGACTCTTGTGCAGTGTTCGCCCGCATGATATAATGACACAGTGTATATGAAGCTGTTCTAAAACCATTTCAGCTAATTTACCTCTTTAACCCCTGATGGTATCGTCCATGTCAGTGCAATCGTGGGAATTGGAAAAGTCCACATATATTTCTTTTGGATAGACCAATTAATATTTTCAACGTGCAGCCTTGGGCTGCTCGTAGAAAATATTGATTACACTACCCCACACTTTAACTCAGCAGCCTTCCTACTAAATATAAGTATGACATATCTTGTTTCCGGATTGGAAAAGCTGCCGCTCGTGTTTAAAGGTTTGAAGAAATAACAACCTAAAGTCCTACACTTGTCGAAAATACAGCACGCTTTGGAAAGCCGAAGGAAGATTGTTACATCACGAGAAACCCTGTTCCGGTGAAGTGGTTCGTTCTTACCTCCGTAGACTATCTTTAAAAAACTGGAAGAAGAATACATCGTGGTTCCACAAGAGAATCGATTTTACCCATACAGGACCAGATTTGACTTTGAATCTTTCTTTGGAAAGACTGCAC
The DNA here is from genome assembly GCA_031216915.1 of Pictodentalium vernedei. NCBI lineage: Eukaryota > Metazoa > Mollusca > Scaphopoda > Dentaliida > Dentaliidae > Pictodentalium > Pictodentalium vernedei. The sequence goes on from CM062297.1 coordinate 24,504,370, forward strand.
TTCCGCCCAACGGAGAAAAAAAAAAAACAGTGGAAGCTGTGACACGTTCCATTCAGCTTTTCCATTTGTAGCAACGCTCCAGGACATGAAGACGCCAAATGTTTTGTCACTGAGGGCGATTATAAGGACTTAGTTAAAGGGATTATATGTTATTTGAGTAATATCACACCGTGTAACCTAAAACCGCCTTTCGGCGGCAGTAATCCGCTTTTCGGAGTCGTAAGTACGCTTTTTGGCAACAAAAGAGCTTGAAACGCCGCTCTCGTTGATTTTGGCGAAGCGAGACAAAAAAAGAAAAAAAAAACAAGAACCTCTCCCCCCACCCACAGGCCCCCCCCCCCCCCCCCCAAAAAAAAAACAAAGAAGAAAAAAACAAGAGCTTTTCAGCAGGATGAATGTATAAGTAATCTATAACTCATCACGATTTAGAAAAAATGTTTTTTCTTCAGTCCGATTTTTTGGGGATTTATTCACGGAAAGCGTCTGGAAAACAAATATAAATTCGATAAAAATGTCCCTATGTTCGTGTCAAGCAAGTTTTTCATCGTAAAAACTCTATTTTGTATTTAGCAGGCGACGTCTATTTGATATGATATTTTGTATTTAGCAGGCGACGTCTGTTTCATATGATATTTATGTTATTAGTATTATAATATTAATATAGATTTTAAAACGTGAACAGTCTTTGGTAGATTATCCGAAAAAATCGAAGAACAATTCTCGCCTGTTTTTCAAAATTCAACAACAGCTAACGGAATCGGACAACGCCCTTCTTCGGTACACATAATAAACCACGGTACGGAATTCGCCCACCGAAGATGCATAAGGAGATTTTATGTGGCTGGGTCCTCTTGCCCCCTTATTGTACGATGTTTGTGGTTGATTGGTCGTTCCAGCTGGTGTTCCGACACATAATGAAAGCTACACGTGATTTTATATTATGCTTTATTCGCGATCCTCCGTATTCCGCATATTTTTTAGGGCCAATGAGCGCAGTCTGTGGATGCAGCTGAGTTAAGATAGTGTTAGGTGAGCTAGTAACAAACCTACTCACGGCGTTGCTCTGAGATGGATGATTATTTTATAGTCAAACCTGTTATCTTCAACATTCCAGTAGGTAGCTGAAACAGACTTCTGTTATTTTGGATTGGTGTCCATTTGTGTACAGGCCAAGGGTACGGTACGACATGTTATCTTCAACATTCCAGTAGATAGTTGAAACAGACTTTAGTTATTTTGGTGCTCACATTGGTGTCCATAGGTGTACAGACCAAGGGTATGGTACGACCTGTTATCTTCAACATACCAGCAGGTAGTTGAAACAGACTTTAGTTATTTTGGTGCTCATATTGGTGTCCATTTGTGTACAGGCCAAGGGTATGGTACGACCTGTTATCTTCAACATACCAGTAGATAGTTGAAACAGACTTTAGTTATTTTGGTGCTCACATTGGTGTCCATTTGTGTACAGGCCAAGGGGGTGGTACGGCATGTTATCTTCAACATACCAGTCAACATACCAGTAGGTAGTTGAAACAGACTTTAGTTATTTTGATGCTTACATTGGTGTCCATTGGTGTACAGACCAAGGGTATGGTACGACCTGTTATCTTCAGCATATCAGCAGGTAGTTGAAACAGACTTTAGTTATTTTGGTGCTCGCATTGGTGTACATAGGTGTACAGACCAAGGGTATGGTACGACTGTGGCCTCAATACACCCATTTGAAAAATTAAAAAAATTTAAAAAGTGAATTTAATTTTTTGGGGGAAATTCTGCAGAAATTCATGCGAATTGCAAGAGATTTGGCAGTAGGCCTATAAGGACATTTACGTAAATTTGTTGGTAATTTTTGAATGCCGTAAGTCCATAAAAGTGAAGATGCAGCATTAACCTGATCTATTCACATTTTTCAGACTAACGTTTAGAGTTTTTTTCACAAGTATGCTAGGGATTGTATCTTACAAAGAAAGCAAATTATTTTCTTATCGTTGGCCAAACATAGGTTTATTTACTAACGCCACAAAGTTACGTGGGCTATTTTATGGTGTATTACAAAAGTAAATGGTAACAGGCTGCGATAATAGTTATTGTAAATCTAGTTGTGACTTTACCAGCCTAATCTGGTGCAGAACTGTACAATAAGTCTTGACCCACTGTAGACTATTAATACATGTGTTCTCTCCTGGATGGCCCTGGAGTAAAAGATCGACGGTCTTAATACAGACTTAAGTGTATGCGCTAATTGATTATGTGTTATTAATGAAAAATTATTTTATGTATGGATGGACTTGAAAGTTTAAATTTCATTTTGATTTGTTCCAACAGGGATCACTCTTTTGACGAACCCAGCAGATCAAGGGTGAATCCGAAGAGAAAAACAAGCTGAGTCAGTAAACCGTCTGAACCAGGAAGAAGAGTGTTAACTGTGTGGGTAGATTACTATAAAACGAATGAATCAAAATTGACTACAGGTAGACGATTGGGTATTGAATAAAATGTTTCATTGTCGTCATGGTGTTTTGTCTTTGTAGATTTCAATAAAAAATACATATCAATACAGCCAGTGAACAACCAAACTTAGAAGGGCTGAAGACTTTGACCGAAAAATGATGCTGCAAGTATCGTTGAGGCACGTGGAACCGAGGTTGGTGAGTGGGGGCTGGCGCCTTCTCCCGCAGGTCAGAATCCAGTCGTATTTAAAAATCCGACATAGGGGAGGGGTGGACGGAAGGACTTTTGTGTGTGTCGAAGGCATACTCGAGGTGTCTAACACCGAGGTGCGAGAATGTATGGTATGGGGTGTTCCCCTCCTGTTGGTGGTGAATAGGGGTCTCCCTAGAGAAATTGTTTTAAGTTTGAGGCTCTGAGAACAATTCTAGAGCCTCCGGGTGCTCAGTTGTGACTTGTCCAGTTGCTGGTATTAGTCATTAACTTTAACAGTGTATTGTTTGACATTTCAAACTCTGCATGTGTTTGTATTCGAATCATACAAATTCAAAAATTATGTTCTGACAGAAGGTGAAAATTTCCGACAGAAATGTTTATAGGCGGCGCCCCCTCCCTCCCCGCACCCCCAACAGCATGGTGTATGCTCTGTCGGGAAATGTGTTTTAATAAAAAAGAACTGTTAGGCCTGTGTTGCCAAAGTCATCAGGCGCGTTGTCACCCTGATAAGACTGCAGTCCAAACTAGCACCAAAATCCGTAATATAATTCTTTGATGTGACACGTCCTGTGAGACGTACCACGCCAAAAACTATATTACGGACTTTTTTTCCAAGTTTGGTCCTTTTGAGCGGCATTCCTTATTTAAAGACAATTGATTGAATGTTTAGCACTACAGATAGATCAGTAAAGCTTGACCCCAAAATTAAGAAAACTGCCAGAAAAAAAATGATTTTCACCGACTTCGCAGCACCCCCCCCCCCCCCCGCAGTCACTATGGCCTGTACCCCATGCATCTTATAATGCTGTTCTCTGCTTTCCATTACTGCTTTTGTTGGCCATTTATAGTCTATCGGTATCGGGCCTGCAATTAGAAATTTTTCTTAGGAGGGAGGAGTGGAGGGGCCAGAAGCTGTGTAGTGGGGGAGGGGGTGGTACCCTAAGACTTTCTGCCGCTTCATATTCTTCCTGCAAAGATAAACCACGCTAGAATATATGGAACAGCACCAAAAAAAACTCTGGTAATACACATATCGCGAAAAACGGAAAGATCATAACGTTGATTGGAGAATGTTTCAAGTGAATACCGCTAAATTTATTCAAGCCCTTAAAATTAATGAGTCAAATTCATATTTTGCTGGAATACGTAACCGTGTTACTCAGCTAAGTAAGCAGAATTTGCAATAGAAAAGTAGCGAGGCGGTGAAATCTGGCCCTGCTTACCGCTACAGATACTTATTTTGTTAAAACGAAATATTATTTCGTTAAAGCCAAATAATTATTTCGTTAAAACTTTAAAATGTTATTTCGTTATTTCGAAATAATATTTCGTTAAAACGAAATAATTATTTCGTTAAAACGGAATAATATTTCGTTATTTGGAAATATTATTTCGTTGAAACGAGATTATTTCGTTATTTCGAAATATTATTTTGTTAAAACGAAATAAAATAAGAGTGAAACCTGTCACCTACCGGTCTCCATACTGTAGGCCATGTCAAAGAATATTGATGCACAAATGCAATAAATTCAAAGGTTGTTGCTTACAGCAACAGTTTGTGATGGAAATAAAACGAAAATCGATTACTCCTATAGTGGCAATGTTTTTTTTATTATTTTTTTTTATCTGGAAATTCATAAATATGCCATGCAGAGAGTGCAAAAGGGATACGTTGCTACACAAATGCAATAAATTCAAAGCTGGCGCTAACGATAATAATTTTTTCATGGATCTGAAAGAAAATCAGTAGCTCCCATCGAGAGGTCACCCCGAACACACATATCAAGTTTCAAAGCGATCCGATCCTAAAATCAGGCATGTAGGGCATGTCAGCGGGATATATTGACACCTGACTAAATTAAGTTCGAAGGTTGTTGCCAAGTTAATGCCAACGGCAACGGTTTTTTGACGGAAATGGACGAAAATAGATAGCTCCCATCTAGAGTTCACCCTAATAAGCGCACAAAGTTCCAAAGCAATCTGATCATAAATGTACACTGTAGGTTGGGCCGAAGTGAAATACTGATGCTTAACTAAACTCAGTTCAAAAGGTTTTGTCAATGGCAACATTGTTCAGAGGAAGTGGTAGTAATTCGGCAGCTCCCATCTAAAGATCAACCCAAATACCAAGTTTCAAATCAATCCAATCACGAATGTGCCCTGTAGTGTGTTCCAAAGAGAAATATTGATAAATAACTGCACTAAGTTCATCAAAAGTCGTTGCCAACGGTATCTGTTTGGACAGAAATGGACGAAAATTTATAGCATAGCTCCCATCTAGAGGTCACCCAAACAAGCATACCGAGTTTCAAAGAGAACCAATCATAAACGTGCCATTCCTTGTGTGCCAAAATATTGACACATAACTTCATTAAGATCCTCAAAGGTCGTTGCCAACGGAAACGTTTTTTGATTGAAAATGGACATAAATCGATTGCTCTCATCCAGAAGTCACACCAAACAGGCATACTAAGTTTCAAAGCCAACCAATCATAAATGTGCCATGTAGGGCGTGCCAAGGAATATAGTGATGCCTGACTAAACTAAGTTCAATCGATTTTCTTCCATTTCCATCAAAATATGTTGCCAGCGGCAACATCTTTTGATGGAAATGGAAGAAAATCGATAGCTCCCATCTTGAGGTCACCCCAGATAAGCATACCAAGTTTCAAAGCGATCCAATTATAAATGCGGCCTTTGCGGTGTGCGAAAGACAATTGTGGACGTACGTATACCGTTGAGGTGAAATACAACAAATCAGAGAAAACTTTAGTAATGTTGAACTTGACGGAACACAAGTAGTTAGTGCTTTTTTTTTCTCATGGTTCAGCAAGCTAGCTCGGTGGCTGTAATCTTTGCCACATCTATAACTCTGATACTTTCTTGGAGAAGTGTGTATATTCATATGCTCTTTGAAATATTTCTTGGCTTTAAACTCTCATCCTCAAATGTCGCATACAATAGGGTACGAAACCGTTCCATGTGTCTTCAGATGGAATTTACAAGATCTCTCGTGTGCAAAATCGGCGCCACAGTTTGAGTCCGTTAACGTGGCCACAAATCTTTGTCAGGTAGTTGAAACCTTTCCCGTAGATCTGACACTTGTATTTGAACTCCCCCTCGTGTTATATACATTGGTGTTTCTTCAATCAACACTTTGTGGTAAATAATTTGGGGCAATCTTGATATTGTGCTGATTAAGATCATTCATGTCGTAGAATCTTCGATGACATGGAGAACAGGAAAACAAGGCACCATCATTCTTTATTCTGTGTCTAATAATAGATCTACGGTTTGAGAATGTCATTTGACATGACAATTTTGAGAACTTGTAGTGAATACCTACAGGCGTGGTATCAAGGTTATGCTTGCGTCTTTTAAAGGCACCTGAGTCAAGATTATTATCTTCATCAACATCTTTAGAGTCACTGTCAGACTCCATAATGCCTCCTGACCTATCAAACGGACTGCACCATAATCGATCAACATCTTTAGAGTCACTGTCGGACTCCATAATGCCACCTGATCTATCAAGCGGACTGCACCCTGAGTCATTCAATTCAGAACTGAAATGAGATAAAGAAAATTTCTCACTCTTACAACTTCCAAATATGCCACTCTTTCTTAGATGTGATATAGCAATTTGGGTTTGCTTATTTGAGGCAGATACTAGATTCGGAAAAATGAGTTGAGGCACCCTTTCAAAGTAGAGTGGCGTCAATTTTATATCATAATTGAGGTGAACAGATTTACGAAGCATCACAGTTACTTCAGATTGTTAGACAAACACCGATTTGATCCATGGCGTTGTGATGTGTCGATCCGAGTGTTGCGGAATGTAAAAATTAGCGATGAATTTGGAAGTGATTATTTTTTGTAAATATTGTAGTTAACTATGATTAACAACCAATCTGGTTAGGAAATAGCTGTATCTGTTTGTACACGCCAAACAACCAATCTGGTTAGGATATAGCTGTATCTGTTTATACCCGTCTAACAACCAATCTGGTTAGGATATAGCGATATCTGTTTGTACACGCCAAACAACCAATCTGGTTAGGATATAGCTGTATCTGTTTGTACACGCCAAACAACCAATCTGGTTAGGATATAGCTGTATCTGTTTGTACACGCCAAAACAACCAAACTGGTTAGGATATAGCTGTATCTGTTTGTACACGCCAAACAACCAATCTGGTTAGGATATAGCGATATCTGTTTATACACGCCAAAACAACCAATCTGGTTAGGATATAGCTGTATCTGTTTGTACACGCCAAAACAACCAATCTGGTTAGGATATAGCTGTATCTGTTTGTACACGCCAAACAACCAATCTGGTTAGGATATAGCTGTATCTGTTTATACACGCCAAACAACCAATCTGGTTAGAATATAGCTGTATCTGTTTATACACGTCTAACAACCAATCTGGTTAGGATATAGCTGTATCTGTTTGTACACGCCAAACAACCGATCTGGTTAGGATATAGCGATATCTGTTTATACACGCCAAACAACCAATCTGGTTAGAATATAGCTGTATCTGTTTATACACGTCTAACAACCAATCTGGTTAGGATATAGCCGTATCTGTTTGTACACGCCAAACAACCAATCTGGTTAGGATATAGCTGTATCTGTTTGTACACGCCAAACAACCAAACTGGTTAGGATATAGCTGTATCTGTTTGTACACGCCAAACAACCAATCTGGTTAGGAAATAGCTGTATCTGTTTGTACCCGCCAAACAACCAATCTGGTTAGGATATAGCTGTATCTGTTTGTACACGCCAAACAACCAATCTGGTTAGGATATAGTTGTATCTGTTTGTACACGCCAAACAACCAATCTGGTTAGGATATAGCTGTATCTGTTTGTACACGCCAAACAACCAATCTGGTTAGGATATAGCTGTATCTGTTTGTACACGCCAAACAACCAATCTGGTTAGAATATAGCGATATCTGTTTGTACACGCCAAACAACCAATCTGGTTAGGATATAGCTGTATCTGTTTGTACACGCCATACAACCAATCTGGTTAGGATATAGCTGTATCTGTTTGTACACGCCAAACAACCAATCTGGTTAGAATATAGCTGTATCTGTTTGTACACGCCAAACAACCAATCTGGTTAGGATATAGCTGTATCTGTTTGTACACGCCATACAACCAATCTGGTTAGGATATAGCTGTATCTGTTTGTACACGCCAAACAACCAATCTGGTTAGGATATAGCTGTATCTGTTTGTACACGCCAAACAACCAATCTGGTTAGGATATAGCTGTATCTGTTTATACACGCCAAACAACCAATCTGGTTAGAATATAGCTGTATCTGTTTGTACACGCCATACAACCAATCTGGTTAGGATATAGCTGTATCTGTTTGTACACGCCAAACAACCAATCTGGTTAGGATATAGCTGTATCTGTTTGTACACGCCAAACAACCAATCTGGTTAGGATATAGCTGTATCTGTTTGTACACGCCAAACAACCAATCTGGTTAGGATATAGCTGTATCTGTTTGTACCCGCCAAACAACCAAACTGGTTAGGATATAGCGATATCTGTTTGTACACGCCAAACAACCAATCTGGTTAGGATATAGCTGTATCTGTTTGTACACGCCATACAACCAATCTGGTTAGGATATAGCTGTATCTGTTTGTACACGCCAAACAACCAATCTGGTTAGGATATAGCCGTATCTGTTTGTACACGCCAAACAACCAATCTGGTTAGGATATAGCTGTATCTGTTTGTACACGCCAAACAACCAATCTGGTTAGGATATAGCTGTATCTGTTTGTACCCGCCAAACAACCAAACTGGTTAGGATATAGCGATATCTGTTTGTACACGCCAAACAACCAATCTGGTTAGGATATAGCTGTATCTGTTTGTACACGCCAAACAACCAATCTGGTTAGGATATAGCTGTATCTGTTTGTACACGCCAAACAACCAATCTGGTTAGGATATAGCGATATCTGTTTGTACACGCCAAACAACCAATCTGGTTAGGATATAGCTGTATCTGTTTGTACACGCCAAACAACCAATCTGGTTAGGATATAGCTGTATCTGTTTGTACACGCCAAACAACCAATCTGGTTAGGATATAGCTGTATCTGTTTGTACACGCCAAACAACCAAACTGGTTAGGATATAGCTGTATCTGTTTATACCCGTCTAACAACCGATCTGGTTAGGATATAGCCGTATCTGTTTATACCCGTCTAACAACCAATCTGGTTAGGATATAGCTGTATCTGTTTGTACACGCCAAACAACCAATCTGGTTAGGATATAGCTGTATCTGTTTGTACACGTCTAACAACCAATCTGGTTAGGATATAGCTGTATCTGTTTATACACGCCAACCAACCAATCTGGTTAGGATATAGCTGTATCTGTTTGTACACGCCAAACAACCAATCTGGTTAGGATATAGCCGTATCTGTTTGTACACGCCAAACAACCAAACTGGTTAGGATATAGCTGTATCTGTTTATACCCGTCTAACAACCGATCTGGTTAGGATATAGCCGTATCTGTTTGTACACGCCAGACAACCAATCTGGTTAGGATATAGCTGTATCTGTTTGTACCCGTCTAACAACCGATCTGGTTAGGATATAGCCGTATCTGTTTGTACACGCCAAACAACCAAACTGGTTAGGATATAGCTGTATCTGTTTATACCCGTCTAACAACCGATCTGGTTAGGATATAGCCGTATCTGTTTGTACACGCCAAACAACCAATCTGGTTAGGATATAGCTGTATCTGTTTGTACACGCCAAACAACCAATCTGGTTAGGATATAGCTGTATCTGTTTGTACACGCCAAACAACCAATCTGGTTAGGATATAGCTGTATCTGTTTGTACACGCCAAACAACCGATCTGGTTAGGATATAGCTGTATCTGTTTATACACGTCTAACAACCAATCTGGTTAGGATATAGCCGTATCTGTTTGTACACGCCAAACAACCAATCTGGTTAGGATATAGCCGTATCTGTTTGTACACGCCAAACAACCAATCTGGTTAGGATATAGCTGTATCTGTTTGTACACGCCAAACAACCAATCTGGTTAGGATATAGCTGTATCTGTTTGTACACGCCAAACAACCAATCTGGTTAGGATATAGCTGTATCTGTTTGTACACGCCAAACAACCAATCTGGTTAGGATATAGCTGTATCTGTTTGTACACGCCAAACAACCAATCTGGTTAGGATATAGCTGTATCTGTTTGTACACGCCAAACAACCAATCTGGTTAGGATATAGCTGTATCTGTTTGTACACGCCAAACAACCAATCTGGTTAGGATATAGCTGTATCTGTTTGTACACGCCAAACAACCAATCTGGTTAGGATATAGCTGTATCTGTTTGTACACGCCAAACAACCAATCTGGTTAGGATATAGCTGTATCTGTTTGTACACGCCAAACAACCAATCTGGTTAGGATATAGCTGTATCTGTTTGTACACGCCAAACAACCAATCTGGTTAGGATATAGCTGTATCTGTTTGTACACGCCAAACAACCAATCTGGTTAGGATATAGCTGTATCTGTTTGTACACGACAAACAACCAATCTGGTTAGGATATAGCTGTATCTGTTTGTACACGCCAAACAACCAATCTGGTTAGAATATAGCTGTATCTGTTTGTACACGCCAAACAACCAATCTGGTTAGGATATAGCTGTATCTGTTTGTACACGCCAAACAACCAATCTGGTTAGGATATAGCTGTATCTGTTTGTACACGCCAAACAACCAATCTGGTTAGGATATAGCTGTATCTGTTTGTACACGCCAAACAACCAATCTGGTTAGAATATAGCGATATCTGTTTGTACACGCCAAACAACCAATCTGGTTAGGATATAGCTGTATCTGTTTGTACACGCCAAACAACCAATCTGGTTAGGATATAGCTGTATCTGTTTGTACACGCCATACAACCAATCTGGTTAGGATATAGCTGTATCTGTTTGTACACGCCAAACAACCAATCTGGTTAGGATATAGCTGTATCTGTTTGTACACGCCAAACAACCAATCTGGTTAGGATATAGCTGTATCTGTTTGTACACGCCAAACAACCAATCTGGTTAGGAAATAGCTGTATCTGTTTGTACACGCCAAACAACCAATCTGGTTAGGATATAGCTGTATCTGTTTGTACACGCCAAACAACCAATCTGGTTAGAATATAGCTGTATCTGTTTGTACACGCCAAACAACCAATCTGGTTAGTATATAGCTGTATCTGTTTGTACACGCCAAACAACCAATCTGGTTAGGATATAGCTGTATCTGTTTGTACACGTCTAACAACCAATCTGGTTAGGATATAGCTGTATCTGTTTATACACGCCAAACAACCAATCTGGTTAGGATATAGCTGTATCTGTTTGTACACGCCAAACAACCAATCTGGTTAGGATATAGCTGTATCTGTTTGTACACGCCAAACAACCAATCTGGTTAGGATATAGCTGTATCTGTTTATACACGCCAAACAACCAATCTGGTTAGAATATAGCTGTATCTGTTTGTACACGCCAAACAACCAATCTGGTTAGGATATAGTTGCATCTGTTTGTACACGCCATACAACCAATCTGGTTAGGATATAGCTGTATCTGTTTGTACACGCCAAACAACCAATCTGGTTAGGATATAGCTGTATCTGTTTGTACACGCCAAACAACCAATCTGGTTAGGATATAGCTGTATTTGTTCGTACACGCCAACATATGCCTAAACTTGATAAAATATTGTAGTTAACTATGAAAAACAACCAATCTGGTTAGGATATAGCTGTAGCAAGTAACAGGGAATACAGTGCGGGACATGCATTGGAACATTTTGTACCTGTAAAAGACAGCTAGAATGGGCAAAAGTTAGCTGTATTTGAAATAAAAAGTCCACACGTTAAAATTAACATTAAAATTATATAATTGGGTTATCTATTTATATTACTTACCCGGGAAGCGTATGTTTGTCTGCCATTTTGGTTAAACTAAAAACCGAAAAGCGGATGTGGCCGTGCCGAAAAGCGGACATATCTCCGATACGCGGATTTTTTTATTACACGGTGTGATACGGTGAAAAGTGGATTTTATCGGTCACCAGCCCCACGTTGTCAGAATTGCCACTTTTGGAATCGGTTACTAGAACCCGACTATGGCAGCAGAATGCCCTGACAATAATGGTAAATAAATGTAGTGGTAGCCATTAGAATTTAATATTACTATGAGTAGTGATGATCGGGTAATGGTAGGGTCCAGCGGTCATAGTAATAATAGACATGAGCGACATCGGCTGCACAGGAGTCTAAAGAATACGGCTTGCAGAATCCCTTCCATATCCCCTCACTATAGTGTCTGGCTTTGGAATCTTTTTAGAAATTGGCCGAACTGTTGTAAAAATATTTACTTCCATGGGTCTAGAGAACACGGCTTTCAGAATCCCTTCCATATGCCCTCATTGAAGTGTCTGGCTTTGGAATCGTTTACGAAATACAGAAGAGTTGTAAGACTGTTTAGCCCCATGAATCTAGAGAATACGGCTTGCAAAATCCCCTCCATATTCCATCACTATAGTGTCTGGCTTTGGAATCTTTGAAGAAATTGGCCGAACAGTTGTAAACATATTTACTCCTATGAGATTGAGAGTAGAGAACACGGCTTTCAGAATCCCTTCCATACGCCATCATTGTAGTGTCTGGCTTTGGCATGTTTTTAAGAAATCGACAGAAGAGTTATAAGAATATGTACTCCCGGGAACAAATGATCTTATTGATCTTCAGCTCATTTGGTAGGTTAGAAACTACATATATCACCTAAGGGAGATAATTATTATGAACTGATAGTAGACAGACGTGAGTAAATGAGGATTATGCCAGCACATATACTCCCATTGAATCGAACAAACCGTCAGGACACATCCCTATGCTATCGTTGATCATAGTTACCAATTACAGTATAGTTTCGCACATTTCGGTAATTTCAAGTATTTTCGCTCCGTTTTCGGTAAATCACTCGTCCGTCCGTCCGTCCGTCCGTCCGTCCGTCCGTCCGTCCGTCCGTAAAGATTTTTGTATGCGGGTAAAAACTTGAGTAGAATTTGTCCTCGAGTTTTCAAATTTGGTTTGTAGCATTAACATACGGGCATGCAGGCTGGTATTGAATTTCAGTTTCCCCCGCCCAGTTTTTGCCTGAGTTATTGCCCTTTGGTTGTACAAAATTGGGTCGTTGTTGGTTTCGTGTATGCTGTGGCCAAGGGTTTTTAAATTTGGTTTGTAGAATAAACATGTGGGAATACAGGTTGTATTCAATATCATTATCATACCAGATTACGTCCCTTTGTTTGTACAAAATCGGACAGTTTGTTGGTTTCCGTGCAATAACGTTAGTATGATTCGATCTAGAGTTTTCAAATTTGGTTTGTATCACATACATATGAGTATACAGGATGGTACTGAATTTCAGGTACATTCGCCCATTTCCACCAGGATTAAATTGGATTGTTTGTTGGTTTTCGTTCTTTTACTTGCTTCAACTGATAAAACATAGCATTTCAGTTTCAATTTGGGACTCTATTATAATCCGGCTGCCAAATGCCAACTTTTTGGTACCGTAGGAAAGTTTATGGTTGAATCAGGTCTGGCTGATATGCTACAATCGGTGTTTGGAAGGGTGGAAATATTTCTAGTTGTAAAAAAAATGCAAAGAACATGAGAGCTATGCGTTAATGGCAGAAGAACTTCTCCGTAAATTATTCGAGAAAAACAACTTTGAATGCTCGGAATATCCGTCCTCTTCATTGGAAGATTTATGTGATGAAAGTTGGACAACGAACATGAGGATGGGCAAAAGCCGGGGTTCCTTGTAATGTTGTACGTTCGTGTTGAACGAGAAGGTGACTGACTGGCCACTTCGTCTTCATGTTGTGCGAAGTATGATGCCATTCTGTTTTCGCATACGGCCATATCACGCGAGGCATGGCCTGTACTACCTGTACGAATGTTTTGACCCATTTCAAGGGAGGTGTACATGTCATGAGACACATCCCGGGTCTCAGGAAGCAGATATGGAGTGACATGTTCATAAAGACTACATTTAAGAGGTATGGCCACAGTGAGCCGGGGGGGGGGGGGGGTGGGGGAGGTCGCAAAAAAAAAAATGCCAGGATACAATGTCCGGGTGGGTGGGTGGGTGGGTCCGAGCCCCAAAGTGCAGTTTTTGCTGGTGGCATGCAATGTTTGGCCAAGTATCATTTTCAGACAAGTAATTACAACCAAAGTGAATTCAAGTGCTTAGATTCATAACTTAGAACAGAATAGAGCATTGATAATGTGTTGGGGGCTCCATGTTAGAATTTTTTCCCCATGTTTTACACTTCATTAGGGGGTGGGTCCTGTTCTGGGACTGGCAAAAATTTGCAAAACAAAAAAGTGATTCCCAGCTATTTGGTCATGATTTTCACTCCTTTATATTTCTACGAAGGCAGTCCGCCTCTTATTAGTGCTTTGTAGCTCCTATTATTTGATTCTTCTGTAAGCAAGCCTCAGGGTGCCTCATGCCATTGGTTTAGTGAGCTTCCATATAAGGAATAATTGGAAAGATTGATAGAATAAAGATCTTGATTGTGGAAAACGTGTATAATTCCAAGGTAAATATGATTCTAGTGACACTAAAATAAAAAATAAATAAGAGGCATTTCATCTCAGACAAGCCACCCTGGCATGGGTCAAAGAACTTCAGTATTAGGTCTCTCTCAGACCAGCTGTACAAACTAAACATTTAACCGAAAAGTAATGAAAAACAACTATTTTTTGTGGACAGTTGAAGATATCCAGGTGGGGACAATATATTTTGGGCAGGGCTTCTTGGTGGTGGGATTCGACTGGTGTCTGAACAGCTTGGGCATGTTGTACATCGGGGTAAGGGTTGTGTTGCTTGAAACATGAATGGGTGTATATCTGCAATTCAGTTAGTGGAGGTGGGTTCCAGTGGTCACCTTGGGGTCTGATGCTGCATTTCCGTTGTGGCTTTATATGCAGAGAGATTGTTTTGGGGCCATCTGAGGCTAGGGATGTCTTGGATGCCCAAGAGCAGGGCTGGGATATCGGACAAGTTGGTTTGCGGCACCTTTCATGTTTGTAAAAAGTATTTATTTATTTTATTTTTTTGGAGTTAGGTAATTTGAATACTTCGTTAAACAGATTTTATAAATTGGGGGTGGGTCCCCAATTGTCTTTGAGGAAAAACTGTGCGGGAGGGGTGGGTGTCCAAGACATGACTGGCAAAAATTTGCATTCCGGTGGTGGTGGGTCCCAAAAATTGAAAATGTAAAAATTTCCACCTTGTATCCGTAATTTTTTGTCTGACCGCTGAGTGAGTCGGGTATTATAGGCATTACTCATAAATCGGACCCCTCACCGTATGGTTTCTAAGTTTGCATGCCCATGGATCCTTAGCTAATAGCATACCGGAGGAATGTGAAAAGAAGAAAGAAAGAACTCAAATTGTCTTCAAAGAGTAGAACACCGAGCGAATTGCGTCCGACGCAGTTGACCGCAAAGTTTTCCGTTCCACTTAAGACGCGTATAGATCCCATGGGTATGTCACAGCGCCCTAAAACGATTGTCAATATCGTAAACGGAAAAGTAAGTCCCGAGTCTATCAAAGTGGACAAAGTTCGAAAGTTAGGTTCAGCATTGATGATCAACTTGAACAGAACCTTTCTGAGGAATTCTGCGACCATTTTCCAATGCCGGTCAAAACCATGGCTGTGTCAAGTAAATCTGTCAGTGTTGGTGATGTTAAAGTTTGTGATACAAACCTCATATACCCCAGAGTAATCGGACTACTATTAAGCTCTCGCAACGTCGATGTTAAGGGACTTCTCTCTTACGAATTACCGCTACTGCCAACATCAATCTTTGAAGAAACTGGTGACATGCGGATTTCTAAATCAAAGTCGGATTTAAAAAATAAAACGACTGTTGTTTCGTCTAACATAATGGTTGACAGGAAGCATACAGCAACACAAACAAATAGACGGAACTTTCAAAATATATTCTTGAATAAGGAGGAAAACATTTTGTCTAAAACATAGATCACCGCTCTCATTTGAAATTAGCTCAGCGAGCTCGTTACAGCGATGGTGTCATTTTGAGGCAAAAACTTGAAAGGTAATGAAATGTGAATGTTACGTTTTATGATTAGCACAGGTTGGTTACTGCAGCTCAAAGATCAGCTTGCTTTTCTTTCAGTTGGCATGTTCTGATAGAAGTAGGTTACTCACTATGTCCAGTGATAGTCCGTCTGTGAATCGTACCAGATCGATGTCTTAGCGCAACAGTCGCGAGCACACCAAGATTCCAAATTATCACTAATAAATTGACACATGTACAAATGATTCGACTCTCCATTCGCTTTGATTCGATGCCTTTCGTCTTATTATTTATTTACGCTGATTAAGATTAAGATTAAAAGGAAGTGTAGCATATACTAAACTGAATCTGTAGTCAGAGGTTTATAGTCTACCATCTCATAGTATTTAGTCAAGAATCAAGATCTGATGATGAATAATGTTATGATTAGAAACTGAGAGGGAAGGCATATATGTTTGGGTCCGTGGTGATCAAACTAATAGAATTAGGTACATATATGCTATTTGATTGAAAATTACAAGAGAAAAAAGTCGGATTACCCATAGGTCCGACATCGATGGATAATTAACACTACAGAGCCCAAAAATGAATCCATGCGCTTTATTTGAACAGCCGATTTCATAAAAAAAACGAAAAAAGGCATTTGGTTTTTTTTTTGGTTTTTTTTATTTTTTTTTTTTTGGGGGGGGGGGGTGGGTTGGGAAATCCATTCAGGAAAAATCACTGGTGTCCCTCTGCTCATTACATACATAATAGAACAGCCCTTGACTTTTTGCGCAATGCGAACGTGTCACAATTAACCATAAATTTTATATTTTTCATAAAGTGTCATTTTATTCTTCAAAAGAAAGTTTTCAACACAGAAATGATAATTACCGCCTACCTGTCAATAAAAAGGATATCGAGACATTCTATTAATTATCAGATTACAGCCATGACTTTCGCATCGACTGATTTTTGTTGGGTGCAACAAAAGAATCATCATGTACCTGTCGAGGGAAAACAGCTCCGCCGTTCATCTTACAATATCATCAACATACCAACAACATTCTCACTCCTGATGCAGAGAGACCTCAGGGACTTGGAAACAGAAGTAACTGAACGTAAATGTAGTCTGAATCTGAATCTGAATGTGAATACTGTGTAAACCGCGTTTTCGCGTATTTTAACACAGGGGGAGGTGTTGATGTTTATATGCGCATGGCGGAGTTGCCGCAAACTGCATCGATGGCGGCCTTCAAGGAATACGTTAATATCTACCACATCAAGTTTAAACTAAACACTTGTATCAGGGAGATAAACTATATTCTTCACCTGCTTCGTCATTTGAGGTTAGAAAGATCGCGGGAAAAGCAAACATTTTGTACTTATTTATTGACAAACTCTAGTTACACGAGTGTATCACGCGGCTTTCTGTTATCACGACGATAGACAATAAACAACGTTATCGAGGGTTTGTCCTCAGTTTGGGGCCTCACGAGAGAGTACAAGGTGTATGTACATGTATTTTTGCACAGTAACTTTACATAAGATATTTCGCGGTCTTGATAATAATAATTTTATTACCCGAATTTGCCCTGAAATCCACACATGGTGCTCTATGCTGTCGAACATTACAAAATGCATCATGGAAAAAAGAATGCTCGAATTATAAAATTTTTGTAAGTCGGTCAGGGCACTGGATACTGCTCGTTTGTAAGCTAGGAGCAGTATCCAGCAGCCAGTGATATGATTTGTTCAAGGTGTTGGGACGATGAACAGAGTTTTATACATCAAACACATAGATATGATCCCCCACCCACTTCACTGGAATGATCTCAACGGGCTCATCCCAATGAGGGATAATAAGCTATGTTTTTTGACGCAAACTATGCAAAAATAATGTACATTGAATGGCAATTTAGGTGAATGGGGCTAGCCGATTTTGGCCGTTATGTCGAGTAAATGGTTAAAAATGTTAAACAGCTATTTCTTCATTGAAAGAGTATTTTGGAACACATATTTGGGGAGGGTGAAGGTACAGTGAAAAAAGTAAGATGTTGCTAGGTGTTGTCGGAGTCCATTGTGATGTTACTGAATGTGTGTGTTTGTAGCTGTTCTGGTAGCTCTGTTGTCAGATGGTGCACGAGTCGGCCGGGGCAGCGTCAAGCCACAAACAGCATCCAGTAGCCAATGCTGGCATTTATTCTAATGTGGGCTATTGTGATGAAATGATTTTATGCTGGATATTCCTATTGTCTGTCCGTGTGTACACTGGCGGGACTGCATGTTTGTGTTTGTGGCTGTTCTGGAGATGACGTTGTCGTAGTCGTATATGGTGTGATTTTACAGTGTGATTCTCATTATAATAATAGGTGGCTGTTTAGAGTATTAAGTTCACCCATGGTGCTCTATAATTGTAACACAATTACAAATTGCTTTATGGAAATGAATGATTGAGAGAATCCATCAGTCACAGAATTTTCTATGTCATTTTTTTTTCAATTCGGATAAAATGAGGTTCAAAGTTTAGAAACGCTGTTTTACACCTGTTGAGGGATTAATCTTTTATAGTGTTTTACTTGGTTCTTGGCAAATCTTTTCTACTTATTTTTTATTAAAACAGATTATAAAATATATTTATTCATTTGAAACTAGGATTTGAATCTAATAGATAGAACACTTTGACAGAAATTAACGTATTATCCCTTAGAACTATATTAGTGTTGGACATACATGTAGAACATTATAAGAAAATAAATGGCTCACAACTATGGCCAGCCTAATAGTACAATGTGTGGAAAGTATGAAATCATGACGTTTTCACACACAACTGCTTGGATAACTTCAATTATTTTAACACAGTTACAGTGGTATTCATGCCATCTGTTCCAACTCAAAAGGTTTAGTACAAAGTCATTGATGAGGCATTCATTAAAATATAACAATATACACAGGTAAAGTAAAACACAAACTTTATTAAATCATTAAGTCTATTTCGTAATTAAATGAAATGATACACCATATCCAGGAAATAATACATGATACTAATTCGGGGAACTAGAACAATTGTTGAAAATATGAGTGCATTAACTTAACTTTGGTTGTAACATTCTGTTCAGCAATCTTGATGAGATTTCAAAACTGGTATCAGGCATGTTATGTAGAAGTTCCTAAAAAACATGCCTACTTATGAAACCTTGGTCGCATTTAGGATTATTTGAATGGGTTGGGGCATTATGTATGCTTTAAACTACACATTTGTACTATAACAGAAAATGACAGACCTGTCATTTGAACAAAACATAACGCTTCAAAGCTTCAAAATGACTGATGAGAAAAGAACAGTTGGGAAGACTCTATTCAACATTATTAGCATGACTTTGAAAGTGTGTTCAATAATGTTGGGTAAAGTGATACCAAACCCTCTCTCTAGTATTGGTGTTGTTGTAAAGGTAATAACTTGAATGGGGCCAAATAATCATAAACAACTACAACAGATGTCTTTCCACAGACATTACTTGTAATATGTATAAAACTGACACATTTTGACAAATATAGCGTAACATATGTTAAGAAAACTGTTACTTGGTAACACAGTCTACTCGACATTATTGACAACACTTTGAAAGCGATATGAATATTGTTAAACAGAATTATCTCCAAACTTCATTTTTAATGTTAATTTTGTGGCACTCGGAATGTATAACTGAAATGCACTTGACTTAACACACATAAAATGTAAAAATGCTACTACACCTGGAGGAAGCAGGTACATGACCGACACATTTTAACTATATAAGAGGAAATATAAGACACATATTGTTTAGCAACATTTTAGCAACCTTTATTGAATGAGATGGTTTTGTTGTTAATACAAGTTAATTATGTTAACCCTTTACCCAACGTAACGGCCAAAACCGGCCAGCGCTATTCTCAAAAATCGCCAATTAATTTTCACTATTTTTTTCATTTTTGTCTCAAAAACATAGGTTATGACCCCTCGTTGGAACGAGCTCGTCGAGCTCGTTCCAACGAGGGGTCATAACCTATGTTTTTGAGACAAAAAATGAAAAAAATTAGTTATTCAAGAATTTTTTTTGCAAGTGTCGTCTGCTTTTCACGTTAGGTAAAGGGTTAAGTGACTTTTTTATCTTGATTCTATCAATGGTCACTGAGTATCATAAAAATACATCTCGAAAAAATCTGGTTCCATAGTCCATCAAGAGGAATAGTAAATACATGCATCATTCAAACAGACAAAATATTCCATCATTCACACAATGGGATGCCATAGATACACTGGTGTAATGATTACCTAATCCGTGAACAACTGAACAAAGCAGCAAAAGACACATTTTTGGATGCTGCCATGGAGACAAATTCATCTTGTTTTGTACCTGTCTTTCTAAACATTGCATCTGACACAAGGGTCGAAAGTTAATATTATAGTTTGTCATTACCAAGAGAAACAAAATGTACTTTTGTGCAAATTTATAAAGTAGCTTTACTAGACTCTCGTTTTTTTTATTTATTCAGCCAAGTCTAATGGTACATGTTACATGAACAAATAACCTCTCAATCCACTAGTCTATATGTAACTGTGTACGAACTTTGACGCTCTTACAGTCTGGAACCAGTCTAGCCCTGAAATTGTCTATCGCCTATGTTTAGATTCAATCACATGGACTATTTCTGTTGGTCTGAAAAACAAATCTACGGTTCGTTTTTATGAAATATTCCATCTAATTGAATGTGAGAAAAAGGATACACATTCAGGAGATACAAACAATAGTTTATTTCAGTAAAACAAATTTAACTAGTCCTTTTTTCTTCCTAACTCCAAGGTTAGCTGTACACATATATCATGTCTAATTGTTGAATGGACATGTAGATTTAACTGGAATTATCGCTTGTTACTATTGATAAAAACCCTCCCTGCATGTTTAACCAAGGTTTCCAATTAATTATAACAAATCAAGAATCTGACGACACCTAGCACATGCACATGGATATAACATCTCATTAATATTACAAAGTTAAAAATAGGCCGGTGAAATCGTCAGATGTGTACCCATACGCGCAACTAGTAGAAAGCTTTATGACAGAGGGCCACCCTGGGTGCCGACATTATGTACACCATACATGGTATGGGCACATATAGAAATGGATTGGAGGAGTGCCTAATTTGATGGATTAAGGATTAATATCTCCGGATCAAATTATTAGATTTACATAAAAAAACTATACAGCAAAGCACACCAGTAACCTGAATACATATATAAAGTAACCTGATAATCGGATTAATATTTTTTGAGTTATCATCGTATGCCTAAGAAATGGATTGGAGGAGTTCTCAATTTGAAGGATAAAGGGTTAATATCACAGGATCAAATTATCAGATTTACACCAAAAACTATACAGCTCGGCACATCAGTAACCTGAACACAAAAATGAAGTAACATGACAATCGGATTGATATTTTTTGAGTTATCTCATGCCAAAGGGATTGGAGGAATTTTCAGTTTGAAGGATAAAGGGTTAATATCTCAGGATCAAATTATCAGGTTTACAGTAAAAACTATACAGCTCGGCACATCAGTAACCTGAACACAAATATAAGGTAACTTGACAATCCAAGCAATATTTTTTCAAGTTATCGAATGCCAAAGTGATTGGGGGAATTTTAAATTTGAAGGATAAAGGGTTAATATCTCAGAATCAAATTATCTGATTTACACCAAAAACTATACAGCTCGGCACATCAGTAACCTGAACACAAATATAGAGTAACTTGACAATCCAAGCAATATTTTTCAAGTTATCGAATGCCAAAGGGATTGGAGGAATTTTCAATTTGAAGGATAAAGGGTTAATATCTCAGGATTAAAATAACAGATTTACACCAACAACTATACAGCTCGGAACATCAGTAACCTGAAGATATATATAAAGTAACATGACAATTGGATTGATGTTTTTCAAGTTATCAAATGCCAAAGAAATGGATACGGACGCCGGACGGACAGACGGACGGACAGACGGACGGACAGACATTCTTACTATTTGGTTTTAAGGGCTACGAAAAAACATTTTATATGTCCATAACCTTATTTTAGCCAGAACCCCACCCCTTCCTCCCTAGAACTTATATTTAACCCTAACCCCACCCAATCCACTCAAAAACCACACCCTAACCCTAACCCTACCCTACCCTACACTGACCCTAAACCCTAAAACCCCACCCCTGCCCCTAACCCCCACCCCCTGGGACCTAACCCTCCCCCAACCTTAAGTTCTACTCTGGGGCTACCCCTAACCCTAACCCATCCCCACCCTGACCCTAACCCCACCATAGCCAGTCCAAAAGGATTAGGGGCTATTTTTTGGTTTAGGGGCTACTAAAACTAAACCCCCCACCCCTGACCCCAACCCACACACCCTGGGTCCTAAACCCCCTGCAACCTTAAGCCCTGCCCTGGGGCTCCCCCTAACCCCACCCCTCTCCTAACCCTAATACTACCCTAATTTGGAGGTACCCCTAAAAATAATAGCTCCTAAACAGGTTTAGTTGGCCCGGACGGACAGATGGACAGACAAAGGATGGATGAACGACGGATGGCCACCCCGGATGCCGGCATTATGTGTACCCTTACTACGTATGGTACAAAAAGTATTTAAATTTTTAAAAGAAGGTTCTACCAGTACATGTACGTAGAAATTCTCATTTCTACATAACAGTAGTCTCCAACAGTCTCGTCACTATAGTATGTCTTAGGACCCACGCCAAAAGAGTTTCCTTCGGCAAAACTACACTGAACCACGTACACCACTCGGGCACCGACAGACCCCTAAAGGGAATGCTAGTCAACCAAGTATATACGAGACCTGGAGTTGGTATGTTGGGGAGCTGACAGTTGCTCGGTGGTTCTCTCCGGGTACTCGGGCTTCCTCCACCCGTAAAACTGTCATGGTCATGATTAGCCATTGTGCAGAAATATGTGTCCTTAAAACACCAATAAATATATAAATAAATATACGAGACCAGTACAGAACACACTTAATACTCATTTATTTTTAATTATTCATCAGATAGTTGCATCTAAGTATTTAATTCTATGAACTGCACCTCAGAAGAAATCAGCGACAAATGACTTTTTTAAAATTTCCCGGATGCCATAGAATTAAGAAAGGATGCTGGTTTTTGTTTACATTGGCATGGCGGGCTCGAACCCACGTCAAGATAGTTTCCTTTGGCACCAACCGCTTAGCGAAACTATAGGGAATGCTAGGGAATGCTAGTTGACCAAGTATATACGAGGCCAGCACAGAACACACGGAATACTCAATTATTTTTAATTATTCAGATAGTTGCATCTTTTTTTTATTAGGGTTTAATGTAACATTAACATCCAGGGTCATATCATGTCAGCGATAGTTTTACGGGTGAAGGAAGCCGAAGTATCCATTGAGAACCACCGAGCAATGACGAGCACCTGTCAGCTCTCCAACATCTTAACTCTGAACTCTGTACCACGGCGCAGGCAGAGTTAGATTGGTTGAAGACATGCACACCATCGACGTGCAGTACGCCTTAGTACACAGCTTCATCATGCCCCCCCCCCCCCCCCCCCCCCATGTAGGCAATCGGGGTTAAGTGCCTTGCCCAAGGACACAACGCGGGAGCGCGAATCAGCCGCTGAAATGGTCACCCGTCCAACTACTAACCGCGCTCGACGTTGCTTAACTTTGGTGATCTGATGGGGACCGCGCCTCCAATACTTGCATCTAATTACTTAGTTCTACGAACTGCACCTCAGAAGAAATCAGCGACACTTGTCTTTTTTAAATTCCCCGGATGTCATAGAATTAAGAAAGGACGCTGGTTTTATTTAGATTGGCATGGCGGGGTTTCCTTCGGCACCATCGGCCTACACTAGGCCAGTACAGAACACACTACTCAATTATTTATCAGATAGTTGCAACAAGTACTTAATTCTACGAACTGCACCTCAGAAGAAATCAACGACACTCGTCTTTTTCAAATTTCCCGGATGCCATAGAAATAAGAAAGAACGCTGGTTGTGTTTACATTGGCATGGCGGGGGTTCGAACCCACGTCGAGAGAGTTTCCTTCGGCATCAACGTCCTAGCGAAACTATACTGAACCACGCACACCACTCGGCCACGGACAGACCCCTAAAGGGAATGCTAGTTAACCAAGTATACACTAGGCCAGTACAGAACACACTACTCAATTATTTATCAGATAGTTGCAACAAGTACTTAATTCTACGAACTGCACCTCAGAAGAAATCAACGACACTCGTCTTTTTCAAATTTCCCGGATGCCATAGAAATAAGAAAGAACGCTGGTTGTGTTTACATTGGCATGGCGGGGGTTCGAACCCACGTCGAGAGAGTTTCCTTCGGCATCAACGTCCTAGCGAAACTATACAGAACCACGCACACCACTCGGCCACCGACAGACCCCTGAAGGGAATGCTAGTTAACCAAGTGTATACTAGTCCAGTACAGAACACAGGGAATACTCAATTATTTTTAATTATTTATGAGACAGTTACATCTAATTACTTAATTCTACGAAATGCACCTCAGACGAAATCAGCGACACTTGTCTTTTTTGAAGGACTCGTTGATTTCAGGGCTACAAAGAGTTCGTCCGTTGTAATGCTTTGCTCACAGCAGTGAATGTTTTCCTCTGTAATTGAATCTTCTAAAGATTCCAATACTTTGTACAAATTTCTATTTTCTATCCTTTTTATAAATCCGATTAAAAATCTTTGGTGACTTGCAAGATATCAAACACATTTTCCACGGTATCCCAGGAAGGGTTAAAAACCGTGGAAAAGGTGTTTAACTCTTGCCTAAATTTTTCCAAGTTTAAGAAATATTTGGTAGACCGGTCAGATTCTAGGTGATATTTGGATTTAGACCTAATAATGGCACCTTTACATCTTTCATGTTCCATAACTGACAGCTCATTCCTAAGTTGTTCAATTTTGCCAATTATATTTATGTGTTTCCTATATATCCTACATTCCAGTGCTAGTGTCTTTTGTATATTAACCTCTTTTTCCCGTTTTTGCCTACTTGATTTTTTGGAGAACCAAACATTAAATTGTTTAACTTTAAATTTGAACTTATCCCACCAAATAAAGGGTTTATTTTTTAATAGGGGGGGAAGTAAGTCCCTCATCATTCCCTCGCAGTACCTTTTATTACTAAGTAATGAATTGTTGAGAGCCCAGACTCCAGGACCTCTTTTCTACGTTGGCCAAATTGAACTTAGCAATTACTAGAGAATGGTAGCTAAAAGATATGAAATTCATCCTGGTATAACTATTTAACCCTTTACCCAACGTAACGGCCAGCGCTATTCTCAAAAGTCTCCAGTTAATTTTCATTATGTTTTCATTTTTCGTCTCAAAAACATAGGTTATGACCCCTCATTGGAACGAGCTCATCGAGCTCGTTCCAATGAGGGGGTCATAACCTATGTTTTTGAGACAAAAAAATGAACAAAATTAGTTTTCAAGTATTTTTTTTTTTGCAAGTGTCGTCTGCTTTTCATGTTAGGTAAAGGGTTAAGGAAATAAGACATCTGGAGAATAATATATAATCTATAAGAATTTGTTACAAGATATCTTCTGTCAACCGAAACCATAATATATAATCCATAAGACTTTGTTACAAGATATATTCTGTCAACCGAAACCATAATATATAATCTATAAGACTTTGTTACAAGATATCTTCTGTCAACCGAAACCATAATATATAATCTATAAGACTTTGTTACAAGATATCTTCTGTCAACCGAAGACATAATATATAATCTATAAGACTTTGTTACAAGATATCTTCTGTCAACCGAAACCATAATATATAATCTATAAGACTTTGTTACAAGATATCTTCTGTCAACCGAAACCATAATATATAATCTATAAGACTTTGTTACAAGATATCTTCTGTCAACCGAAACCATAATATATAATCTATAAGACTTTGTTACAAGATATCTTCTGTCAACCGAAACCATAATATATAATCTATCAGACTTTGTTACAAGATATCTTCTGTCAACCGAAACCATAATATATAATCTATAAGACTTTGTTACAAGATATCTTCTGTCAACCGAAACCATAATATATAATCTATAAGACTTTGTTACAAGATATCTTCTGTCAACCGAAACCATAATATATAATCTATCAGACTTTGTTACAAGATATCTTCTGTCAACCGAAACCATAATATATAATCTATAAGACTTTGTTACAAGATATCTTCTGTCAACCGAAACCATAATATATAATCTATAAGACTTTGTTACAAGATATCTTCTGTCAACCGAAACCATAATATATAATCTATAAGACTTTGTTACAAGATATCTTCTGTCAACCGAAACCATAATATATAATCTATAAGACTTTGTTACAAGATATCTTCTGTCAACCGAAACCATAATATATAATCTATAAGACTTTGTTACAAGATATCTTCTGTCAACCGAAGACATAATATATAATCTATAAGACTTTGTTACAAGATATCTTCTGTCAACCGAAACCATAATATATAATCTATAAGACTTTGTTACAAGATATCTTCTGTCAACCGAAACCATAATATATAATCTATAAGACTTTGTTACAAGATATCTTCTGTCAACCGAAACCATAATATATAATCTATAAGACTTTGTTACAAGATATCTTCTGTCAACCGAAACCATAATATATAATCTATAAGACTTTGTTACAAGATATCTTCTGTCAACCGAAACCATAATATATAATCTATAAGACTTTGTTACAAGATATCTTCTGTCAACCGAAGACATAATATATAATCTATAAGACTTTGTTACAAGATATCTTCTGTCAACCGAAACCATAATATATAATCTATAAGACTTTGTTACAAGATATCTTCTGTCAACCGAAACCATAATATATAATCCATAAGACTTTGTTACAAGATATCTTCTGTCAACCGAAACCATAATATATAATCTATAAGACTTTGTTACAAGATATCTTCTGTCAACCGAAACCATAATATATAATCTATAAGACTTTGTTACAAGATATCTTCTGTCAACCGAAACCAGCTCTAATGATTTTGGATCGGGATTTTTCTAATGCCAAACATCTATTAACATTAATATTGATTTTCAATGAAATTTTGAAAAGATCTGCTGGAAGCATCCGCGAAACCATTTGGTCTATAGTTTCTAGAATAGCAACAATCAAAATCACCCAAAATAAACATTGTCACATTTGTTAATAACTGACTCTAAATATGAGTATAAAGTTATTCGTTATTTACAAATATTCGGAATATATACACAGTAAAAATTATAACTGATTCTCTCGATATTTATCTCAACGATAATAATACGTCCCTCCATATCGCTAAAGGTAACCTTAGCTTTATCCTGGAGGTTCTTCACTAATATAGCTACACCCCCACTATTAGCATGAAAGTTTGATTCAAAAATAGCTCCCTTCCATGTGTGCCTTGAGTCTGTTCAAAATCCAACATCCTAGTGAGTTTCCTGTAAAGCAATGATATCTAACCCCTTTTCTTCAAATAATCGGAACGTGTTATTTATTTTTTTCACATCTCTCAAACCATTGGCATTAAAGCTTGCAATCTGAAACATAAAACAAACAATTAATTACAAAATAAAGTAAATTGAACTAATTATCATTAAATTGTTTTTCTTGATTAGTTTTACACTAGATTTTATTACAGTTTTTGATCTTCGTTTACGTGATTTATATATAGACGTATCAATGATCATGTTACTGTCATCTTCTTGAGAAAAGGTATCAGTAATTTTCTCTTTATGGCACTCATTGTGTCCCTTATCAGAGTTTTTATCATTGTCTTTATTCACGGTCGTAGATATAGTTTCATCCTCAGAGTCAATATCTGTATTATTTTTTGTAACAATGCTTACATCTGAATGTGTGTCTACATTTTCATCATCAGCAAATTTCGAAGAAGAAACGAAATCTAAACCTGCCAAATAGATTCCATGTTAATTAAAGTTTGGCCATCTAACTGTTCATTTGTTGAGTCTCGTGTCACTGAAGTGTCACTGATCTTTTTACCGTTAGTGTTGGATGAACCAGACTTGATTGTATCACGCATGGTTTTAATCTTTTCACGTTCAGGTAACGGTTCTGAGTTTGTCTTTCTAAACGGTCACACCTATAATCAACAGATTTGCATGTTTGACAAATTTTTTCTGGCGGTTCTGACTGAGGTGTCCGGCATTTAAAGCAAACAAATTTAGGACAGTCCTTAATTAGGTGATATGGAAAGAAACATTTTGAGCATATTTTTATTTGTTTGTTGTGAATATCCCATCCCGTTTGCTGTTTTAAATTTGGTAGAAAAAGATTATGATGTTGCCCCTTGAAGGACACGAACTCTTACATAACGTGACCCATCGACCACATCAGTACCGTGGTAACATCTCCTGCGTATCGGTGATAAGAGCTGTAAATACCCTGAACGACACACGCGTGTGAATGGGTTAATCGATATGGAACGAGTACCAGCGCGGAAAGATAGAACGAGAGGATAGAACAAGTGCCATATCGATTAACCCATTCACACGCGTGTGTTTTTCTGTGTATATTACACGCCTTGACGTCTATAAAACAATTATTAGGACACTCACCAATTCATTCGACAACTATTAACACAGACAACACATTTTTTCGCCAACCAAATTTGCGAGAGGAACCCGTGTTTTTCTTTCTCATAAACGTATCAAGTGTAACCAAAGGATCCACAAAACCCACAGAACATTCGCAAGTAGGTTGTTCGATTCCATAAACCAGACAAGTCGATCATTGATCATCTTTTCCATAATTTTATACAGACAACTTTTTAATGCATTTTGGTCTGTAACTGTCTTGCACTGTCGTGATCTTTATTAGACTTCGGAATAGGACTTATTGTTACTTTTCGCCAAGAAGGTGGAAACTGGCGGCAGCCACCCATATTTCATTACACATTCAAGTGATGATTGTAGTCGATGTTTCAAAATTTGGTATTGTATTTCATTGGTATTGTATTTCATTGGTATTGTATTTCATTGGTATTGTATTTCATTGGTGTTGTATTTCATTGGTATTGTATTTCATCGGCTCCTGTAGCTGTATCATTTGTATTATGTAAAGAGTTACTTAACTCTTCCATAGAGACATGTTTATAATAATTTTCTAAATTGTCTGAGGAAAATTTTATCTTTTGTTTTTCTTGTTTTTTTTTTTATCTTAACGAATTCCGGATTACAGTTCACGGAGGGTGAATGTATCTAAAAAGTTGAGGCCAGTGTGTCTATCTGTTTTTTTAATGTAATTTATGAGTTGTTATCTTCCAAGTGTTGCACTGTTCATTTAGTTTCTTTTACTTTATTTTTATAAAACATTTTCCAAGTGTTGTTTATGAGTGTGAACTGGTCAAGTTTAGAGACATAAGTTTCCCAAGCGCTTTTCTTTTTTCGTTTTATAAGTTGTCTTTGTTTTGCTCGATTTATACGTAATTTGTCCAAATGATTTTTAGTGTGTGACGTAATTAAATTCCCGTTCTGTTTTCCAGCCGTCCTTACAAGCCTGTTTACAATCATGGTTTGCTGAAATCTTTTGGATTTGCCGACGTTTTAGGAATAATTGTGTATGTAATGTCAAACAACTCTTTAGTGAAACGTTCAATTTGGTCAGCACTTTCCTCAAAGTTCTCCCGTGTGAGGCGTTCAGAACAAAGCGATGCTAAAGTGTCCCAGTCAGCCCTTTTGAAATTCCTACACCCTTTCATCGTCCTTTGGAATTACACTCTCCTACACAATTGGAAAGTGGTCATCCCCGCTCAAGTCGTCTTCTACCTTCTAAGAAAAATCGGGGAAGATAGAAAGGCATGCAGTTGTAAGATCAATTGATGTGTATGAACCAAATTCAGAATGTAGATAAGTGTCAGACCATCATTTACCAAACACAAGTCATATTTTGTAATACATTTTAGTACTGTTTACCCTTTCCATCTTCTTATAACTGCAGCAATGTCCCCAAAGAGGGATTTGTACATTGAAATCCCCCAATAAAATGTATGGTGTGGGCAGCTGTTGAAACAAATGTTCAAGGTCATTCACCCGAAGGGTCTTATTTGGTGCTAGGTAAAGAGAACATAAGATAACTGTCTAAAGTTAGGCGTACCGCTACATCCTATAAATTTGTTTGTGAAGAAACAGGACTGTGAATAATGTCGTTTCTGACTAAGACAGACGAACATGAAGCTCAATTTCGTCAGCCCAGGCATCATATGAAGTATAATGCTTGAAAGCTGAATGATCTTGAGTGTCAGGTTTTTTTAAAGAGTATTTCCTGCAATTCAACCAGTTTACATTTTTGACTAAGAAGGCCCAATTCATTAAAATTCATTAAAACTTACTTTAAAACATCGACAATTCCATTGTATTATACTGTATACTATCCATATTTGGTTGGAGATTCAGAGGGTACATGGGCATATGGGTGAAATTGCGGCAGGCATCTTCTTCGTTGGTGACTTTTTACCAGGGGACTTTCGCTGAGAGGAATTCAGACGGAGTACATTGGTGGATGCGTCCGTCATCGACGTCATGCAGAAAATCCACGTATTCAAATGCATGAAACATATTTTTGGTAACAATGTTCTGTAATATTTTGGGTATTCTGGAAATACTATTTTTCAAAATATTTCAAGAAAACCATTTCATGTGACCCCCCTTTGGAACGAGCTAGTCGAAATGATGGGTCACATGATATGGTTTCGCTGACACGTTTTGAAAAATTGAAAAAAGTGTTATTTAAAATAATAAATTTTGATATC
Organism: Pictodentalium vernedei; assembly: GCA_031216915.1. Lineage (NCBI taxonomy): Eukaryota > Metazoa > Mollusca > Scaphopoda > Dentaliida > Dentaliidae > Pictodentalium > Pictodentalium vernedei. The sequence continues at coordinate 24,535,161 of CM062297.1, forward strand.
GTCTGCGTTTGGCAAAGTGCTAAATCACTTGTCTTAAACTGGTTCACCACGTATGTCATCGAGAGCTGGGTTAAAGGTTCAAAGTTAAAAGTGGAACCTGGTCGTCAGTATTTAATTATACTACCCCCCCCCCCCCCCACACACACACCCCCACATTCTTGTTTATATTGTGTTTGTGTATAAAGTTGGGATTGTCAATCAAAACCTACCAACCGGGACAATATTGCTAGCATGAACTGAAAGAGAATGTTTTTACGGGTTTTATGCCTGCGGGGAACTATGGGAGAAGGCTACTCACCCCCCCCCCCCCTTGTGTCCCGGTTAGCGGTATTTTATTTGTCTGTTTTCGGATGGACAGCTAGTCGGGTGGAGGTAGTCGGATTATCCAGAGAGAACCACTGGGCAGTTGTAAGTAGCTGTCAGAGTATTCAGCATACAAACTGGACACAAGCGGGCTTGGATCCGTGTCATATTGGCTGAAGACACGCTGTGCCACCGGGCCCTCATACGAACAACCGAGGTAAAGTGTCTTGCTCAAGGATATAATGCAAGTGTCGATGGTCGAGATCGAGCCGGAAACCTTTAAATCACAAGTCCAATGCTCTGACCAATGAGCCACTGCGCCCTCCAAGCATTGGTTATGGTGTCCATGTTATCTCAGTGGAATAGAGAACCAAATTCTCAACGTAATCAAGGCACCGACACACCCATGGGATATCTGTAATGAAGGTATCATTTTATTGTTCATGTGTGTCTAATTGTTTTTAAAAAATCAGAAAACAATGTCAGAAGAGCTAAAAAGCAAATCAAACCCGCTCTTGGTTTAGTCTGTGGAAAAATCATTTAGTTTACACAATGTTGGAGATTTGAAAACAAAATGAGATCTCTCAGTCCATAAAAGCTCTACTGAGAGCCTCTCAGCCCATGAAGCTCTACCGAGAGCCTCTCAACCCATAAGGCTCTACTGAGAGCCTACCATCCCATAAGGCTCTCAGTCTCAGCCCATAAAGCTCACCGAGAGCTTCACAGCCTATAAAGCTCTACTGAGAGCCTCTCATCCCATAAAGCTCTACAGAGAGCCTCTCAGCGTATAAAGCTCTACTAAGAGCCTCGCAGCATATAAAGCTCTACTGAGAGCCTCTCAGCCCATAAAGCTCTACAGAGAGCCTCTCAGCCTATAAAGCTCTACTGAGAGCCTCTGATTTCAAGGGCAACTATTAACAGGATAAGTATCAGAAACAGAACCAAATATTGAGTAACTGAGAATGATGGTCCAGAGAAACAAAATAATGACAGTGGAAGATTGAGAAAATACTTGAATTGATTGGATGCATGGTTTGGATCAGGGTACTGACACACCCGTGGGTTATCTGTAATCAAGGTAATGACACATCCTTCGGTTACCCGTAATCAAGGCACCGACACACCCATGGGATATCTGTAATGAAGGTACTGACACACCCATGGGTTATCGGTAATCAAGGCGCTGAAACACCCATGGGTTATCTGTAATCAAGGTACTGACACACCAGTGGGTTATGTGTAATCAAGGTACTGGAACACTCGTGAGTTGTCTGTAATCAAGGTACTGACACACCCGTGGATTATCTGCAATAAAGGTACTGACACGCCTGTGGGTTATCTGTAATCAAGGTACTGACAAACCCGTGGGTTATCTGTAATCAAGGTACTGACACACCTGTGGGTTATCTGTAATCAAGGTACTGACACACCCGTGGGTTATCTGTAATCAAGGTACTGACATACCCGTGAGTTACCTGTAATCAAGGTACTGACATATCCATGGGTTATCTGTAATCAAGGTACTGGCACACCCGTGGGTTATCTGTAATCAAGGTACTGACACTGGTGGGGTATCTGTAATCAAGGTACTGACATACCCGTGGGTTATCAGTAATCAAGTTACTGAAACACCCGTGGGTTATCTGTAATCAATGTACTGACATAGCCGTGAGTTATCTGTAATCAACGTACTGACACATCCGTGGGTTATCTGTAATCAATGTACTGACATACCCGTGGGTTATCTGTAATCAAGGTACTGACACACCCATGGGTTATTTGTAATCAATGTACTGACATGCCCGTGGGTTATCTGTAACCAAGGTACTGACACACCCATGTGTTATTTGTAATCAATGTACTGACACACCTGTGGGTTATCTGTAATCAATGTACTGACATACCCGTGGGTTATCTGTAATCAAGGTACTGACACACCCATGGTGTATCTGTAATCAAGGTACTGACACACACGTGGGTTAACTGTAATCAATGTACTGACATACCCGTGGGTTATCTGTAATCAAGGTATTGACACACCCATGGGTTATTTGTAATCAAGGTACTGGCACACCTGTGGGTTATCTGTAATCAATGTACTGACATACCCGTGGGTTATCTGTATTCAAGGTACTGACACATCCGTGGGTTATCTGTAATCAAGGTACTGACACACAAGTGGGTTATCTGTAATCAAGGTACTGACATACCCGTGGGTTATCTGTAATCAAGGTACTGACACATCATTGGTTTACCCATAATCAAGGCACTGACACACCTGTGGGTTATCTGTAATCAAGGTACTCACACACCCGTGGGTTATCTGTAATCAATGTACTAACATATCCGTGGGTTATCTGTAATCAAGGTACTGACACACCCGTGGGTTATCTGTAATCAATGTACTGACACACCCGTGGGTTATCTGTAATCAAGGTACTGACACACCCATGGGTTATCTGTAATCAAGGTACTCACACACCAGTGGGTTATCTGTAATCAAGGTACTGGCGCACCCGTGAGTTGTCTGTAATCAAGGTACTGACACACCTGTGGGTTATCTGTAATCAAGGTACTGACACACTCGTGGGTTATCTGTAATCAAGGTACTGACACACCCATGGGTTATCTGTAGCCAAGGTACTGACACACCCGTGGGTTATCTATAATCAAGGTACAGACACACCCGTGGGTTATCTGTAATCAAGGTACAGACACACCCATGGGTTATCTGTAATCAAAGTTCTTACCCACACGTAGGTTATCTGTAATTAAGGTACTGACACATCCGTGGGTTATCTGTAATCAAGGTAGTGGCACACCCGTGAGTTATCTGTAATCAAGGTACTGACACACCCGTGGGTTATCTGTAATCAAGGCATTGAAACATCCGTGGGTTATCTGTAATCAAGGTACTCACACACCCGTGGGTTATCTGTAATCAATGTACTAACATATCCATGGGTTATCTGTAATCAAGGTTATCTGTACTGACACACCTGTGGGTTATCTGTAATCAAGGTACTGCCACACCCATATGATATCTGTAATCAGGTACTGACACACCCATGGGTTATTTGTAATCAAGGTACTGATACAGCCGTGGGTCATCTGTAATCAAGGTACTGACATACCCGCGGGTTATCTGTAATCAAGGTACTGACACATCCGTGGGTTATCTGTAAGGAAGGTACTGGCACACCCGTGAGTTATCTGTAATCAAGGTACTGACACACCTGTGGGTTATCTATAATCAAGGCATTGAAACGTCCGTGGGTTATCTGTAATTAAGATACTGACACGCCCGTGTGTTATCTGTAATCAAGGTACTGACACACCCGTGGGATATTTTTAATCAAGGTACTGACACACCTGTGGGTTATCTGTAATCAAGGTACTGACACACCCATGGATTATCTGTAATGAAGGCATTGAAACATCTGTGGGTTATCTGTAATCAAGGTACTGACACACCTGTGGGTTATCTGTAATCAAGGTACTGATACACCCGTATGTTATCTGTAATCAAGATACTGACACACCCGTGGGTTATCTGTAATCAAGGTACTGACACATCCGTGGGTTATCTGTAATCAAGGTACTGACACATCCGCAGGTTATTTGTAATCAAGGTACTGACACAGCCGTGGGTTATCTGTAATCAAGATACTGACACACCTGTGAGTTATTTGTAATCAAGGTACTGACACACCCGTGGGTTGTCTGTAATCAAGGCATTGAAACATACGTAGGTTATCTGTAATCAAGGTACTGACACACCTGTGGGTTATCTGTAATCAAGGTACTGACACATCCGTGGGTTATTTGTAATCAAGGTACTGACACACCCGTGGATTATCTGTAATCAAGGCACTTACACACCCGTGGGTTATCTGTAATCAAGGTACTGACACACCAGTGGGTTATCTGTAATCAAGGTACTGGCACACCCGCGAGCTGTCTGTAATCAAGGTACTGACACACCCGTGGGTTATTTGTAATCAAGGTACTGACACACCCGCGGGTTATCTGTAATCAAGATACTGACACACCCGTGGGTTATCTGTAATCAAGGTACTGACACACCCGTGGGTTATCTGTAATCAAGGTACTGACACACCCATGGGTTATCTGCAATAATTGCTTAACATATTGATTGAAGCTATGTATGCCTCAGACGGAGTTGACTAACATTGTAACGTAAAAATATGACCTGTGCGTTGCCAATACAAACTTCGATAAAGGTCGCGACACAGCCTTCAGAACTTGGATAATGGAAAACAGTTGAATGATGTAAGAATAACATCCATTTACTGATCCAGTTTATACAGGCCAGAAAAGAAAGATGTCATTAACTTTTATCCTAGCAACATATTTACCTACAAATTCTACTGATATGTGTAAATTTGGACCCAAGTAAAAATAGAATAAAAATAACCATAAAAGATGTCAAAACTTTCAAATTTGTATTTTAACCTGAAAATGTAGTCTGAGTCTGTGACGACCATGTGTCACAATCTTCAACTTCTGATTCTTTCTGTTCCTCAAGTATGACGTTTAGAACCACAGTAATGGTGTATTTAGCTTTTCCAGTATTTGCAGCCATCTCTCACTGAAAAACTATTAACATACAAGTGGTACTAGTTCAATCTCCTAACTGGGATCAATTTGGATCCCAAATAAAATGTATTTCACAATTACGTATAACATGCAGGTAACTGGGTGACAAACCAGCTACAACATACTTAAAGGTTCACAAAGTTACAAAAGCCAAATAACTAGGCTGAGAACAGAACGAAATACAAGTGAGGTCCATTTAGACCTACGGTGGCCGGGTACGGTGGCTGTGAAAGGACATCCTGTGCTTTTTTCTTGTATTATCTCGATCGATCGACTTTTTTATCTCGATCGATCGATTTTTCATCTCGATCGATCAACTTTTTTCACTCCGGGTTTCAGGTGATCTCAAGATTTTTCGGGCATAACTGCCGCCTCCCCCCCCCCCCCTTCGAAAAAATCGGGCCGAGGCCCATACGATTCCTAAAATATATTAAATGCAAATATCACAAAAAAGGAATGTTTCTCCGTTAGCAGTCATTTAGTTAATGCAGGAACTTCACTAGGGGGGTGTGGGGGGGGGGGGGGGTGCGTGTTAGGATTTGCCCTCTCAATAATTTTTCCAGTCGTGACATTTTCATCGGGAATGGAGTCTAATATATCCTGCTGGAAATCACATATTTTATTTATTTATTGGGGTTTAACGACACTTTTGACAGCAAGGGTCACCTCATGTCGAATAGTTTTGCTGGTGGATGAAGCCGAAGTACCAGAAGAGGACCACTGAGCAGCGGTGACCAACTGGCAGATTTCGCAACGTAACAACGATTTTTCGGGCATAACTGCCCCCGCCATTTATTTAACGCAGGGACATCTCATGGGGCTTCTCTAAGGTGGGGGGGGGGGGGGGTTAGGATTTGACCTCTCAATTTTCATCGGGATTGGAGTCTAAGATATCTTGTCGAAAATCACACACTTTATTTATTTCTTCATTGGGGTTCAACGACACTTTCGACAGCATGGTCACCTCTTGTCGAACAGTTTTACGGGTGGAGGCAGTCGGAGTAACAGGAGAGAACTACTGAGCAGCGGCGAGCAACTGTCAGACTCCGCCACGTACCAACTCCATACATGTTAGCATTGGTTGAAGACATGTCGTCCATCGACGTACAGTACGCCTTAGTGGAGAGCTCCACCGAGTCACCACGAGGATAATCGGGAGTAAGTAACCTGGCCAAGGACACAACGCAGTAACCCCTGTCGGGGATCGAATCCTGGACCTTGGCCAAGGACACAACGCAGTAACCCCTGGCGGGGATCGAATCCTGGACCTTTCGGTTTGAAGTCCAATGTCGTAACCACCGAGTGATCGTTCTTCCAGATGAATATTTTACTTATTCATTAAAACATTTCCAAGAAGTCTTAACTATTATACCGACTGACTAATGTTCCAACTGTATCATCAGGGTGTGTCTTCGACGGAGGTATGCCATGTTGACGTACTTGGAATATCAGTCAATCGGAACTTGAGCCACCATAGTCGGAGCAAATTGGGTTCACAAAGAGTATACATGGTGTGAAACGGACTGGATGTGGTGCCAGCGGTGTAGTGTTAGGGACTCGTCCTCACCCCTTTTTCCGAAAAATATCAACTTTACAGACATTCATTCATAAACGTGAGTAGGTGTATATTGCGGATTCAAGCATCAACGTACATGTACGTGTACGTGTACATGTACACCTCCATAGGATTTAGTGTTAAAATCGTGTACATGTACAAGATTTTAACGTTTTTTAGGGTGCTTTAGAATCCGCTTGCGGATTCAAACATCACTGATTGTATCCAAGAGTGACAAAAAAAACCCATGAAATTTTACGTACAGTACATGTACCGTTTTGATTGAAATCGGCAAATGAGTTTCCCCCATAGGATTCAGTGTTAAATTGCGAGCAAAATAACGTTTTGTCGTTTCTAAATCATCCTCTTGCCGATTCTAACAATCCGCGTCCGTACACGATTTTAACACTGAAACCCTGGAGGCGTACACGGAGATCCGCTTGCGGATTTTAGGTCTGAAATCGACTCGTGTGAAGAGATGATGTTTGAATCCGCAAACCCACTGTCGCGTTTCTCGAAGTAAGACTAGCGCACGTTATTGCGTGGTGATCTCAATAAGCACTTGATGGAAATGTTTTGAATGAAGAGTGTTGTCGGTGTGTTAGAAACCGCAAACCCGCTGTCACGTTTTCCTGAAGTAAAAACTAACGCATGTTATCGTTATGACCGAATGAGGTTTTCGTTCAAAAAGAGTCGATTATGAATATGGTCTGTATTATAGAGATTCATGTCTTGTCTTGATGTGAAGAAGAGAAATTGAGTTTAGGGATATTGTTCAAAAGAGTCAAACACTTAACGGAATGTTTAAACGCATTTTCCGCTCAATTAGGTTTTGAGTGGTAAAATTTTTAATATATTCACGATAGCAATCAGAGAGATTTGAAAATGAATAAGTTCCATCAGCGTTAAAATTAGAAAACCAGTTTTTTTGTGTGTTGAAATGTTTTAACAGTCATCAAAGGGATTCTCTCTTAATTCGACACTGAGTGAATGGTTCTTTGATATGTGAATGGAAATCCTTTGACAAAACGTAAAACTACTATCAAAATGCGTTAAATCAGAAACCGGTTTGTCATGTACTGCTTAAACGTATTTTTAAACTTCTCCAATTCAATCAACAGTGAGTTGAAATGTGAATATTTTTAGTTTATTATATTAAAGACGGAAAGATTTTTATTACTTAAAAACATAAAAATATAATTAAACATTTAATTTTGAAAATAATAAAACAATTAAAAACGAAAGATGTTTTTACAGATGGATTCTAGACACCGAGATCGAATTTTAGAAGAGTTTGAGCGTGCTAAGAAGGGCATTCAGTCGGCTGATAGAAGCAGACGTCTTGGTGAGATAGAACTCAAACGCGAAGCCACAAAATATTTAAACCCGTGACGGAGGGTCAAGAGCGAAGCAGGAAGGAGATAGTCGAAGAATTGAGACCCATAAAGGAGAGTTCTTTGAGAATGGGTTCGTTGCCTCTTAGTTTTGGAAATCGGTATTCCGTTCAATCTACACCGGATTACGTTCCCACGGGAATTCAAACAGATTTGAGCGAGACCAACGATACAGCTTCGACTATCACCACTGATAGCGTCGCATCGTCCGATGATGGCGGTAAGAGAGATCTGTCGTATGGATTTTATAAGGATTCGGAGGGGAGAACTTTTATTGGAGACACAGAAATAGAAATTGGTGATGATGAATTGATCGTTGGTTCGAACAGATACGAATTGACTGATGGACTGCACAGATTGCTCCTTTACGACAAGCCTAGCGATTACACGGATCAGGATTTCGACAATTCCGGCGACATTCTGGTTCAGACCCACGCCATGAAGAGAAATAACGATGTCAGAGAGACGAGACCTAAAGCCAACAGAGGTTACAAGTGGACGAAAGTGGTGAAACCCATATGGGATATGAACAAGAAGTTCATCGAATCGGTGACTGGCAAAGGGGTGAAAACCACTTTTCTTCCGAGCGATTCTGACGCTCTGTCTCAGAGATTGAGTTTGTTGATGGCGAGCAGACGGGCTGGTAACACAGGATTAGATAATCAGATAGTTACTATATCTGACGAATTGTTAAGACAGAAGGTTTTGAATAAAAACCACTATAAAAGGCTGATGAACGAATTGAAGGATTGATGTGTATATAATAAGTAGAGAGAAACAAACAAACAAACAAAAATAAAACAGTAAATTTTTACACTAGAATAATAAAAGTATTTAAACAGCAAAACGATTTACCAGTGAAAAAAAACAAAAATATATTATAAAAATAAAAATATGTTGGTGATAAAGAACAGGGGATACGTCAGAACTTACGTTCAAGGCGGTTCTGGCATCGTCGATTCTATAATGTGAGCTTTCACGATCGATGCGGGTAGAAAACTCGCATCGGCTGCATTTGAGGTCGGTAAGAAGACGGCTTTGGATGCTGGTAAGAAAGCTGCTTCCGAAGCCAGTGGTAGGATAGCTTCTATGGCTGGCAAGAGGGCAGCCGACGCGTTGATCGACAAGTTGATCAGTCCGCCGGCGAAGCGAGCTGCGTTAGAGCGAACGCCGAAAAGTTGGAAAGATTTTAAGGATGCTGTGGTACCCATACAAGATTTAGCCAAAATGACAAGTGGATCTGGATTGAAGAGAACTCGCGACGGTCTGATATAAATAAATAATAACATTAAAAACTGAGTTTGAAAGACATAAAAAATTTGCGTTTGAAAAGAATCTAAAATAACAAACAAACAAAAATAAAACAAAGATGAACATTAAAGATATGTCTTGGAACGCCGCCGCGACGAAGAGGTCGAATAACGAGTTCTTTCCCAAAAGCATAAGAGGCTTGATAGTGGGAAAATCGAATTGTGGAAAGACCAATCTGTTGATGAATCTGTTGTCCCGACCCGACTGGTTGGATTACGACAGATTGTTCGTGTTTGGCAAGAGCTTGTTTCAACCCGAATACAGATTGCTTCGAGAGTGCATGGATCGTAGATTGCCCAAGGACGTCATAGCCAGAATCTTTGACAGTAGGGAGGAATTCGACAAGAGTGAAGCTCCACTTTCGACCATTTTGGACGGTGCGGCGATGGAGCTGATGAAGAGAAATGCAACTTCGAATGTCGAGTGTCGATTTTATGAGAACGCTAGCGACGTTCTGGATCCTAGAGAACTGAAATCGGAAGATAAGAATCTCATGATTTTCGACGATCTGCTTTTGGAGAGACAGAACCGATGCGAATCGTATTACGTTAGGGGTCGACACAGCAACGTGGACTGTTTCTACCTGTCGCAGAATTATTTTCGATTGCCCAGACAGACGATAAGGGAGAATGCTAATTTTCTATGTCTCTTTCGCCAAGATCTCAAGAATCTCAATCACATCTACGGCGATCACGTCGCAAACGACATGAACGCGGCGGAATTCAGGAGATTCTGCAAGAGGGTTTGGGATGGTGGACTTTACAATTTCGTCGTGATCGATTTGACAAGCGAATTTAATCGCGGAAAATATCGGTGCGGATTCGACAAGTTTTATGTTTCTGATGACAATAAGATAGAGCGTGAAAATAAAATTTAGAAAATAATAAATCTTCAAATAATTAGTTTTGAATAAAAAAATAAAATTAAATATAATGTTCGAACATGGAGAATTGTTAGAACGGATAGCCGAGAATACGGCTGCAAAACAATCCATTCAAATCGTGGTGAGTGGTGATTCGACTCGATTCGCTACGAAATTCGAACCTTCCATCGAATTGAATAGAGAGAAAAGATATGAGATGGCGTTGGTGAATCTGGAGACTTATTATTCCTTTCCCAACGTCACCGAAAAGAATAACTCGTTCAAGTATTCCGATGGAGCGGATTGGGTGGAGATTCGAATTCCCAAAGGGAGTTGCGACATAGACGATTTGAACAATTACATTCAGACGCGATTGAAGACGGATGGAAAGCAAAGCAACAAGATCAGACTCGCTCCCAATCCTAATACCTTACACACGATGTTGGATTTGGAAGATAATTTTCGAGTGGATTTCAACACGGATGCTTCTATAGGCAAGATGTTGGGATTCGATCGAAAGATGTATCGAGGCCACGCGGCATCTGAAAATACAGTCGACATTCTCACAGTCAATAGCATTCTGGTGAACGTGGACATGATTGATGGAAGCTACGTGAATGGTAGCGCTCAACCGACGATCTATTCCTTCTTTCCAAACGTGTCGCCGGGTTATAAGATCGTGGAGCGACCTCAAAATTTAGTTTATCCACCAGTGATTTTAGACACGTTGTATAGTCTCAAAACCACGTTGACGGATCAAAATGGTGAACTGTTAGATCTTCGCGGAGAGAGGGTAACGATACGATTTCACATAAGAGAAATATAAAAGCAAAAAAAAATATTCTGTATATATATAGATAACAAAAATAAAATAAACGCAATATTAATTTTACAAAATTATTTTAATATAAATAATTATTATTAAACAAGAAACAATTGAAGTAAATATATTTTAAAAAACAGAATTATGACAGAATACGTGATTAAAAATGTGAACATATCCGCAGGACAGAGGAAGACACTTAAGAGAGCGTTAACAACTCAAGGCGAGGCGGTGAGATTCAAATTCACTCACGAAGATCTGACGAGAGGCGGTCAGGATTCGATCGCCTGGACCAGAAGTTAAATCAAAAGGATGGAGAAAGCGATTCGCAATGGAAGAGGGTTGACGGTGAGATTGAGTCCCGCTCAATTGAGATACAATTTGAGAATGAAAGGTGGTTTCCTACCGCTATTGGCAGGAATCGCCGCAAAAGCATTACCCTTCGACACAAAGGCACTACCCTTTCTCGGAAAGACTCTCGGCGTGGGAGCTCTCCCGGGACTCGCTAGTTCGGCAGTTGAGAAATTAATGGGTGGCAGCGGACTGTTTTTGAAGAAGGGAGGAGCCGTGTGTCGCGTCCATGTAGACGACAGTGGTAAAGGATTGTATCTAGAACCCGTTAGAGGTGGCAACTCTCTGAGAGGAGACGGTCTCTATCTGAAGAGTGGACAGAACGTTGAGTGACTCGGCAAGGGTTTGTTGCTCGGTGAGAATTCGCCATTTAAGAATATACCGATTTTGAATATGTTATTATAATATAAAATTATATAAAATATAAATCATAGAAAGTATAAAATAATATATTTAAAATGGATAAAAAGGTGGAGAAACAATTAGACGATAATGACGAATATCGTGAGACAGAGTGCGAAGAAACAAAAAAAAAAGTAGAAAAATGGTTAGACGCTAATGATGGATATATGAGGAAAGAACTGATGAAAGAGATAGATAAAGCGCGGGATAGACAGTTGGGAATGAGATGCTTTCCACCGTCACCACTACCTTCTGAAGAGAATGGTAATGATGCGAGTGTTACCAAGAGATGCACAACATTCCTTCATAATTATGATTCGGATAAACAAATGTGTTGTTATAAAAACGTATCATATTACAAAAAAAAAGAAAAAAAGAAAAGAAGAATCGACGCTGAAATTTAAGAAAAAAGGAAACGTTATTATAATATATGGTAATAGTGAAGAAGGAAAACGAAAAAAAAGTAATGAGATCTAAAGATGATCTCATTACTTTTTTTTTCATTTTTCTTCGCTAAAAATCAATCTCTCTATTGTTTATATTTCCAAGCTCGTTATTAGCATGTTGACACTCATGTTTTCAAGATGATCTCATCACGTTTTTTTCTTTCTTCTTCACAAAAAAAATCAATCTCTCTATTGTTTATATTTCCAAGTCTGTTATTAGCATGTTGACACTCATGTCTTCTCCTTTTTCGAAAACGTGTTGAATGTTTATCTTTACTCTTTTGAGTTTTTTTACATTGGTCAACTCGCTCTCACCACCCAATTTCTTCACGAGTTCGAATGAGATGTTTGGAAATATGTAATTTCCATAGGGCAACGACAAATCTTCCTTGTCGAATTCTCTATCTTCGGCGATGACAATGTTCTGCAGATCGCTTTGGTACTCGTAAATCAAATCGAGCGCGGCTTCATCCAATTTCAAAGGCATGCGATATTTGTCGTATTTATGCTCTTAACCCTTCGTCTCGACCTCGTTCAATTCGATGGGATCGTGTCGTTGTAATCTATAGATTTTATCACCGAATTTCTTATACGTTTCAACTTGTTTCAATTTCAATTCGCATCTTTTAGGTGTTGCTGTCCTCATGATTGATTATTTGTTTTTTTTGTTTTATGAATTCTTGCAAATAATGTATATTTTAAATTTTGTATTTTAATAATTTGTTTAAAAAAAGTTTTGTTTTTTTTTTTGCTCCTTATATATATATAAAAAAAGAAAAGTTGTTTTTTTAATTTTAATTTCTTTAATGTGAAAAAATTTTTTTGTAAAAAGTAATGAGATCACCTTTAGATCTCATTACTTTTTTTCCTTCTTCTTTGCTAAAATCAATATCTCTATTGTTTATATTTCCAAGTCCGTTATTAGCATGTTAACATGCGTCATTTTTTCACTTACGAAAATGTCTTGTATGTTTATCTTTACTCTTTTAAGTTTTTTTACATCGGTGAACGCGCTCTCACCACCCGATTTGTCCACGAGTTCGAGTGAGATTATTGGATATATGTAATTTCTAAAGAACAACAACAAATCGTCCTTGTCGAATTTTCTCTCTTCGGCGACGATGATATTATTCACCAGATCGCTTTGGTACTCGCAAAACAAATCGAGCATGGCTTCATCCAATTTCAAACACATCTGATATTTGTTGTAGTAGTGCTCTAAGCCCATCGTCTCGACCTCATTCAATTCGATGGGATCGTGATGTTGTAATGTATAGATTTTAAAACCTAATTTCGTACACGCTTTGACTCGTTTCAATTTCAATTCGCATCTTTTAGGTGTTGCTGTCATGATCGATTATTTGGTTTTTATGAATTCTTGCAAATAATATATATTTTAAATTTTGTATTTTAAATAATAATTTGTTAAAAAAGTTTCTCTTTATATATAAATAAAGTCAAATTTTAACATCTTTTTTTTCATATTAATTCAATTTTTTTTTCACGAGTTTTTAGAACGTGCAAGACTTCGAACGTTTAAAAATTAGCATTTGCATCTTGCAGTTATCATCATCTATTGAGAAGGAATCGGGTGACATGAACATGCGTCTGCTTCGCGGAAATTTGTTTTGAACCTCATGCGAGACTTCGCGTAAAAGTCGTAAGAGTTCTATTTGTCTCGAACCTTCTTTTTTAATAGTTCGAACGACATTGTCGATTAATTTTTGTTCACTAATAGTATTACGATTCGATTTTCTATCGCAAATCGTATCATTCTCTTTCGAAACGCGTAAATATAAATTACAATTTTTTTCTTTTGGTTTTTTGGAGAATAACGATTTATTAAACAACGTCGACGTTTATGTCGAGATTCCGTCGTGGATGTTGTCGTCATGATCGATTATTTGTTTTTTTTGTTTTACGAATTCTTGCAAATAATGTATATTTAAAATTTTTGTATTTTAAATAATTTGTTTAAAAAGTTTTTTTTCTCTTTAAATATATACAAAAGTTAAATTTTAACATCCTTTTTTTTCTCGTATTAATTCAATTTTTTGATGTTAAGGAACATAAAAAATTGATTAATTTCATAAAAAAAATTTTTTTTTTTTCATATTAAAGAAAAACAAAACTTTTTAAACAAATTATTTAAAATACAAAATTCCAAAAAAATATATTCTTACAAAATGAAGCAAACAGATAAAAAAAAAATTGGAAAATTTAAATGAGAACACCATACCTCAGTTAAATGAGATTTGTAAACTATTAAAAATTTCACATTTCAGAAATCATAGAACTAAATCAAAAAAGATGGAAGTCATACAGAAACATTTGCAAAACGATGGAAAGGCAAATGAAATGCCGATAGCAACGACGTCAAAAAATGCATCGGTTGTCAAAAATGAGAAGAAGAAAAAGATAGTAAAAGGAATCGAAATGCCGATGTAGAAAAAAAACAAAAACGTTTCGATTGTGAAAAACAAGAAGACGACTAAACAAAAAGCCGTTGAAGAAGAACTTCAAGTTTCCAAAGAAAAGAAAAGAAAAACTAAAATAAAAACGAGTGATGCACTTCAGATTCTAGGCAAACGAGATATATCGAGCGAAATTCGACGAGCAATAGACGAAGGGAAAGGAAAAGAATATCTAGCGCAACTCTATTATTTCAATCGAAGTCCGTAGAACGAGAGAGTGCGATCAATGTTATTTTTAAAACTTTCGACGTGGTTCCCGCGTTGAAGAAAATCGATCCGAAATTGTTCATGGAACGGGTGAAGAAAAAAGTATTGGATTTGTTTCGCAAATACATGAACGTAGGACTAAAAATTAAGATGATACTCCATTGCGTGATGAATAAAATCGACGTGAAGTCTGGCAAGAGCATCGTGAAAAATGCATATTTCAGATCTAACGTCGAACCCGTATTTTGAGGTTCAAATTTATCGGACGTTTTCGAAAAGATGAAAGACAAGATGTTGACGTCTCTCGCGAATTATCAACATGAAGGTAGTAATTGGACGTTCGATGAGGTGTTGAAACTCGAAATTCACATAACTGTAAACGATTTGTTGAAAGGGTCTTCCTACGTGAAATTACCATATTTCCTAGCAAAAAAACACGCCGTGGTCAACGTGAAAAATAAAGATGATCAGTGTTTTAAATGGGCAGTCACTTCCGCTTTATACCCTGTCAAAATGAACATCGAAAGAGTTTCTTCTTACAAGGTAACTTCTAAAAATCTCGATTGGACCGGAGTGACTTTTCCAACAGAGTTAAAACACATCGAACGTTTCGAGGCTCAAAATCCCACCGTAGCGGTGAACGTCTTTGGACGAAAAACAAAATATCTATCCTCTCAGATTGACTTCGTATCTCGGAAGAGAAAAGATGATTATTTTATTATTGATTTCGAATGGTGACAATCATCATTATTGTTGGGTTGAACATCCGACTCGATTACTGTCGAAACAATATAATAAACATAAAGGAAAGATATCTTTATGTTTCAATTGCATAAATGCGTTTCACAGCGAAAAATCGTTGGCGAAACATCAGGAATATTGCAACGAAAATCAAGGTGTCAACGTCGAAATGCCCAAACCCAACACCATCGTGAAGTTTGAAAATCACAAGAGAAGGTTAAAAGTACCATTCATCGTGTACGCCGATTTCGAATGTTTCACCGCGAAAATGAGTTCCTGTCAACCCAATGCTCTTCAAAGTTACATCGAAAGATATCAAAAACACATACCTTTCATTTACGTGAAATGCGCTTTCGACTCGCAACACAACATGGGTCCCTTCACCTACACAAAACAGTATGAAGACGACGATGTGGCTCAAAGGTTCATGGAAGAGTTAGAATGGAAACTTCAAATGTTATACGACAAATTCAAAACTCCAGCAGAAATGATCATCACGCGAGAGCGGGCAGGACGAAAATAACAGAGCCTCCGAATGTCACATATGCAGACAATCGTTCGATGAGAATTCGAAGGAAAATAAGGTGAGAGACCACGATCATTACACGGGTCTGTATCGCGGTCTGGCTCACAGCAAGTGTAATTTAAAATATCGAGACGCCATTTTCTATCCGGTGATGTTTCACAGTCTCTTGGGTTATGACAGTCATCTGTTCGTGAAAAATCTCGGCACCTCACACGAAGAATTAAATTGCATCACGAACAGGGAAGAAAGATATATTTCCTTCACGAAATGGAAGCTCAAGGAGGAGAAAAGAGTAATCGACGGAGAGACGTTGGAAGAAAAAACGAAATTCATTCTTAGAGCCATACGTTTCATCGACAGTTTTAAATTCATGTCGACCGCTCTGGAAAAATTAGTCGATAACATGAGCAAGGATAAATTTAAAATCATGAGTGAACATTTCAGAGAACGAGTAGACGTCATGTTGAGGAAAGGAGTCTATCCTTACGATTACATGAACGATCTAAAGAGATTCGAAGACACCGCACTACCTTCAAAAGAAGATTTTTATTCGAAATTATACGAATCCGACATTTCTGACGAGAATTACGAAAACACGCTAAAAACGTGTGGAAATCATTCAATATGAAAACCATGAGAGATTATCACGATCTCTATCTGAAGACCGACGTTCTGCTCTTGGCAGACGTGTTCGAAAATTTTCGAGATGTCTGTTGTCAAAATTACGATCTGGATCCCGCTTGGTATTTCACCACACCCAGTCTGGCGTGGGACGCTCTGTTGAAGACCACCGAAGTCCAATTGGAATTATTATCCGACATGGACATGTTGCTCATTTTCGAAAGGGCTGTGAGAGGTGGCATCTCGATGATCTCTCACAGATATTCTGAAGCTAACAATCCCTACATGAAAGAAGGTTTCGATTCGAAATGGTGAAATAAATACATACAGTATTGGGACGCTAATAATCTGTACGGTTGGGTTATGAGTCATCCTTTACCGATTGGAAATTTCAAATGGGTGACGGAACTGGAAGAGATGCAAAAATGGAGAGACTATCCTTGCATTTTAGAAGTCGATTTGAACTATCCGGAAGAATTACATGATCTACACAACGATTATCCCTTGGCTCCCGAACGAATGGAACCGAACAAAGGAGACGAGGAAAAACTCATTCCGAATTTATTTAACAAACGTAACTACGTCATCTACAGTGAGAATTTGAAACAATACGTCGATTACGGGATGAAATTAGTTGACATACATCGCATCATTCGATTCAACGAAGAGCCTTGGATGAAAAAATACATCGATCTCAACATGAATCTCAGAATTCGAGCCGAGAACGATTTTGAAAAAGATTTCTTCGAACTCATGAACAACTGCATGTATGGTAAATCGATGGAAAACATCAGGAAGAGAACCGACGTTCGACTCGTCACGTCTGAGAAAAGAGCTAAAACATTAGTGGCGAAACCTAATTACAAACACTGAACCATATTCGACGAAAATCTAGTGGCCGTTCACATGCAAAAGATGCACCTGAAGTTCGACAAACCGTATTATCTCGGACTGATCATCTTAGATGTTAGCAAGCGATTGATGTACGAGTTTCACTACGATTACGTCAAATGAAAATTTGGTGATAAAGCCAAACTACTGTTCACCGACACAGACAGTTTAGTTTACGAGATAGAGACGAAAGACGTCTACCGAGATATATCTCAGGACGTGGCCGAGTGGTTCGACATGAGCAATTATCCCGTCGATCACCCATCCAATATTCAATCGAATGACAACAAGAAGGTGTTGGGTAAATTTAAGGACGAGAGCGGTGGTAAACAAATTGTCGAATTCATGGGCTTGAGACCCAAACTGTATGCTTATCGTCCAGAAGATGAAGAGATCAAGAAGTGCAAAGGAGTTAAAGCGTGCGTGGTGAAGAAAAACATCTCTTTCCAAGAGTATAAAGATTATCTGTTAGGAAGTGGTCCGGTGTATAAGACTATGAAATCGATTCGAAGCGAAAATCACAACGTGTATGCCGAAATAGTCAACAAGATTTCGCTGACGGCTGACGACGATAAGAGATTCGTGTTAGGTGATAAAATAAGCACTTTGGCACTCGGACATTGGACTGTGGATCTAATTAGAGATGATATGAATGTGGATGATTGGATTCCAGATACGATTGTGGATGATAGGATTCCAGAAAATCAAGAGGAATTAGATGGATTCAAAATTATAGAAATCGATAGTAACATCGAGAGTCCAGAAAATCAAGAGGAATTACACGGATTCAATATTATGGAAATCGATAGTGACATCGAGAGTCTAGAAAATCAAGAGGAATTAGATGGATAAAATATATACACATTATGAATAAGAAAACAAAGATATCCATAGAAGGTGTCGTCTTACCTAATGAACCCCTATCCAACATCGATCTGTTGAATGAGGCAAAAAATTTGAAAATCAAAGATTTTCTAGGCGTGTTTTCCAGAGATGCCTTGCCGAAGAGAAGTCCTCGACAATCGGAATGCGGAATTTTAAATCTAGACGATTCATCGGGTGAAGGCACTCACTGGGTGGCGTGGATCAAGAACGGGAAGAAGAAAAATAATTATTTCGACAGCTACGGAATCTTGCCGCCAAAAGAAATAAAGAACTATTTCAACAAATCGATGGTTCGTTACAACACGGAACAAGTGCAATCACCAGATCAAGTGTTTTGCGGTCACCTGTGTCTCTACGTTCTCAAGAGATGGTCTGAAGGAGATCGATTTCAAGACATTCTCAATGATTTACATTAGAGAAAGATTTTTTTTTTTATAGTATATATAAAGATAAAAAATTATTTAAAAAAAATTTTAATCGAATAAAAACGAAAAATAAAATAACATAGTTCATTTTTAATAAACTGCATTTTGAATATATTTTTCTAAAAACAAAAAATCCCACAACAACATGCCAGTCGATAAATTTGGTAGAAGTGACGACGAAAAAGTCAACCTAAGAAAGAAGAGGAAGACGTTCGAAGTCGACGATGGTTACGACGTTGCCAGCTTGGACGAATGTTATGTTCGGAGATATGAACCTCGAGAAGAACCTTTGAACATGAATGATAAGAAGCTCTACAATCTTCCCGAGCCGATAGATCTCGCAGATGCTGCGACTAAAAAATACGTCGACAGGGGGAACGCCGATTTCGAACGAATCCTGCTAGATAATTACGTGGATAAAACCATGACCGACAATCTCGATCTGAAATCCAAATGTTTGGTGAACGTCGCGAATCCCATAGATCCCACCGATGCCACAACCAAGAAATACGCGGACGACTCTCATGCAAGATTCAGCGAACACCCGAGAAATAGATACGTTCAGAAAACGATGCACTCGGAATTGAACGCCAATTCTAACAAGATAACGAACGTGGCCACTCCCACGAATCCCAAGGACGTGGCGACCAAACACTATGTAGATCTGGAACAGAGAAAGTCTGACAGACGAGAAATGAAATCGGATCTGAATGCGGGATTCAACAAGATATTGAATCTGTCGAAGGTCGACGACACAGATACGGACTCAACCGCGGTCAACAAGGGCTATGTAGATTCTGCCGTGATACGATCACCAGAATACCTAGAATTGCAAGTGGATGATCTCTACCTGAACAAACTATCTGGCGGAACCATGGAGGGTGGTATCGACATGAACGGTAAGAATTTATTCGGACTCAGTCACGATCCCGAATTCGATTCCAGTGCAGTCAGCAGGAAGTACGTGGACGACAACTCGGTCTGGAGAAAGGGTGACATCATGGAAGGTAAACTAGACATGGGTGGACACGTGCTCACGAATCTACCGGATCCCGTGAACATGACGGATGCCTGCACCCTGATTTCGGTGGTGGAGAAAGTCAAATATGCTAGACAATTGATCACTGTGTGGGCCGAAGAGGCCGGCACCTTACATGAGGGAAAAGCTGAGTGGTCTTTCGGAAATGGAGGTAGCGGATCGAAACATGGTCAGGTGGGATATCCCATGCCACTGGGAGGTGAAATCCTTCAAATGAGTCTGGCTTCTTCGGATTTGAATAACGGAGCGGTCGTCAATCTCATGGTGAATGGTGTAGAGAGCGATAAGAGATACAGCGTCGAAAAGACTGAGAATCAACACGCGAATGTTAGCACGTTTGGCACACCTCTCAAAGTGAACGCCGGAGACAGGATTAATTTCGTTACGAAAACCAATAATCCCAAAGCCGCCACTTCTGTGGTGAGTCTACTGATCAAACTAGTTCCTTTGAAAAAAACAGTGAACGCGTGGAAAATAATGAATTAAAAAAATAATGTGTGATTATTAAAAAACGAAAAAACAAAAAAAAAAAAAGTAATGAGATCATCTTTAGATCTCATTTTTTTTGTTTTCCTTCTTCTTCACTATCACCATATATTATAATAACGTTTCCTTTTTTTTCTCAAACTTCAGCGTCGATTCCTCTTTTCTTTTTTTCTTTTTTTTGTGATATTTGTTTTCCTTCTTCTTCATTATCACCATATATTATAATAACGTTTCCTTTTTTCTAAATTTTCAGCGTCGATTCTTCTTTTTCTTTTTTTCTTTTTTTTGTGATATGATACGTTTATAACAACACTTTTGTTTATCCGAATCGTAATTATGAACGAATGTTGTGCATCTCTTGGTAACACTCGCATCATTACCATTCCCTTCAGAAGGTAGTGGTGATGGTGGAAAGCGTCTCATTCTTTTCATTTCCAACCGTCTATCCCGCTGTTTATCTAACCATTTTTCCACACCTTTTTTTTTGTTTTTTTGGGGGGGCTTGCAACACAGGATGGAACATCTGACGGAAACGGAGAGACGATCGCACAGGATCGAACAATCTAAGATCTGTTCGAGTTTTAATATCTTCGTCACGAAATATCCTTTTTGTTTCTCTCGAGTGAATAGCATGCGATCTTTTAAATAATTCAGAACGTAATCGTAAAAATCTTTTTTTTTCAAACGCGAAAATGGAATGTGTATTTCGTTTTCTACGTGACTACTTACGAATTGTAACATTTTGTATGTCGAGAATGTCGAAAAAAGATGATTTTTTTCTTGGATGAAACTTTTTTTTGGGGGGTAAAAACATATCATTAAAAACGAATTTATTTTTTTTTACGATTTTTTTGCGCTATTTTTTTTTAATGATGCAAAAATAAGTAAAAAAAACCTCAAAAATATAATCCAAAATTGCGAAAGAAAAAATATCAAATAAACGATGCCACTAATATATCAATCTCCAGTTTTCACACACTCATCTCTCATCGAATGATCGACATTTTATTTCTGTCCGATTCAAATTGTAATTCTCTGTCCGACAGGACCAGGGCGAAGGCTTCAGTTTTTCTCGGAGCATTCCTATCGAATTGCATCTTGATCTGAATGTCTAAGACGCTACTCTTGAGTCTTTCACTCTGTTTACTGACGTTGAATACCAACTTGTATTCGCTGGGAGATATGTTAGGGTTGCTCATCAATTTGTCTAGACTGTGATACTTCTTTCTAAAATCAGCGGCGTCGCCGTACAGTCTACAGAAATCGTTCTTGTCAAACGACACGTTGTAATCGATTGCTGGATATCTCGTAGCATTCAGAAACACTTGCATGTTTCTCAAATGGCAGTGATCGAACAGCGACGCATTCTTTTCATGAGATCCATCCCTATCGGTCTGAAATGCAACCACGATGAAACGCGGTCTCTCGGAAGTGGATTTCACCGTCAATCTCCAATCGAAGTGATTCGTGGAGGGAGGAATGCTAGCCGTGTCGCACTGTCTCATTCTAAATCCCACGGGTAATTTACTCTTGGATTCTATGATCTTGTAGAGATGCTCTTTCTCCACGATCGAAGGCTCCACGTGCGGAACGAGCCACAATATCTTGTGTATATTTTTCTTACCCGCATTGGTCACAGTGAGTCTCACTATTGCGTCATCGTCTCCTTTTCGAATCAACGTCAGATTGTGTTTGAATCCGTACATGATCTTGTTGTAATCATCCGCAAATCCGAAGATGTGTTTCAAAGGTATCCTGAACGAAAACGTTCCTTTAGGTCGGGACGTCTTGACGACGTAGTCGAATATCAAGGCAGCACCGGCGCTAGCAGGGCCGATGGTGTCTTTCACCCACAAGTGATTAAGTCCTCTGGATTTCGAAAAATCATCAGGATACGTCAAGAGTCCGAACATCATGGTGGCCTGACCAGGATGAAACACAGATTCTATCTCTTGTCCGGATAGCATGTATTTTATGTTACTGAATAGATGCATGATGCCATTATTGGCTAGAGTAACCGTGTCGTCGTCGGCGTAGTCGCTCCCATCTTCCTTGGTGAGACGTCCCTGCACCACTATGTAACTCTCGCTAGGATGTATGAATAGATCTTGATTTTCGACGTTGATTCTTATCTCTCCCGCATTGTTCAAACTCGTTCCGGTTACCGGTTCATATTCGTGAACCTCATATTCTTGAATACTTTCATCTTTCACTATGCTTTGTGCTATATCTAGTATATTTGCCATTTTAAAGGATTTTTAGTTTTTTGTTTATTAATTAACTTGCTTTCTTTATCTAAAAAATAGTTTTTAATTATTTTTTATTATTATTTTTTTCTCTCTTATATATATGTGTGTAAACAAGAAAATGTTAAAGAGAGTAAATAAAAAAAAATTTGTTTTCTTTATCAAAACTTCGTCTTCTGTAATTGTTGTTCGTAAAACTTTCCGATGATCTCTTCTCCATCCAAAGCTTCGATTTCGTAAGTCACCGGATCGGTGTGAAATATTTTGATTATCACGAAGATTTCCGAGGTCCATCAAGGAGTATAACCCTTTTCGAAGTGATTCTTATAAGCGTAAATTCTCACTCGATCACCGACCATAAATTTCGGCGTTCTAGACTTCTTCCTGATCTTTGATCGCTCAGGATATAGATTCGTGTAGACCCGTTTTTCGTTTCGAGGATCGCTAGCTTCCGCGGGAGTCATCTTGATCGATCTGTGTCGGGTGTTGTTGTAATCTTTAACCAGACCGTTCAGAGCGTATATGTATTTCTTGGTCGAATTCGCCGTGAAGTATCTGTGCATCTTTTCCTTCATCGTTCGATTCCAACATTCCACCACGCTGGCTTTCTCTTCGTTTTCGATCGAGTAGAGGTCTACCAATCGATGAACGTGCTTGTTGTAGAATTCCTTTCCCTTATCCACCCACAATTTACTCGGTTTTCAAGAAGACGAGACGAACACGCTCTTCAGAGCCTCGGAGACGCAAGGTCCCGATTTATTCTTCAAAGCTCTGATCCAACCGTATTTGGAAAACACGTCGATGACCGTCAATAGATATTTGACGCCCTCGTTCCACCTCGAAAACGATCTCATGTTGACCAAGTCGGCAGACCAAATATCATCCAAACCCTTCACGAACACCCTTCTCTTTCGAAATTTATGCACTATGGGTTTGTGTAACTCCTTGGCCAATTCACTCGTCAATAATCGTTTCTTCTTCTTTTCAGATGCACTTTTTTTTTTGAACGCCCCATCCGAATCGACGTTTCGCACCAATCAGATTGCTGACCAGCGAACGTTCCATCTTCTCTCTCCTGGTCGGATTCGATATGCCTCTCAATTTCCCCAACATGTTTTTATCGCAGACGTCGTTGCGAGTCTTGGTGTCGGGATGTCCGACCTAGCACAGATCGTGATCATATGCGGCCGCATCCACCCTATTCACAGGTTTGCTCCAAGATTTGGGAGTCAGATCGGTGTTGAGTCTCTTGTTCAATTTCGTTCTGGGCCCGTGAAAGTGTGACCAGGCAGATGCATTTCGAAAGGTAGATCATTGATCATTTTATTCACGATGCCTTTACCTTTGCTTGCGTTCTTTTTTTTTGACGAATCTAGTCTTGACAGAACCACACACGTCGCAAATTCCGCGAAGCATCTGTCTGTCGTTTTTAGTTCGCACTTCTCTAGAATTACTCGTCTCGGTAACTCTCTTACACTTTACGCAATACATTTTTTAAGAGTTATTTAAATTAATTTCGTTTTTTATTTTATATATAAATTTAATAATTAATTCTGTTCTTATTATATATATTTTTTTTTTTCAATCGCTGCTCTTGAGTTCTATCATCTTACTGAATTCCTCCCTGACCTCTTTCCTCCCCTTTTCCACGAGAGAATCCTTCATCTCTTCCTTGATGATCTGACGAGTCTTGATTCTCACGGCTTCTTTCATGGCATCGTATTTCGTTTTCTCGCTCAATATCGCGAAGTATTCACCGTCCGATATCCTACCATCTTTCAATGCCATAGAGATCATTTTGGATATCGTGTCGATCTTGGAGTCGGCCAAGACGCAAATCTTGTCGTGTTTCCTCGCCTTCAGATATAATTTCCGACTCAAAAAGTTTCCGAGCGTGCTAAACAATCTGGCGGCGAGAGCCACTCCTTCTACGGTCCACACGATCGGAATGCCGGCCGCGATCGACAACAATCTGATGCCGGCCGCGTGTAAACCCATGGAAATCATGATGAGTGTCGTGTCGATCGCGTTGACGAATTTCACGAAACGCGAATACTTCTTCTTGAGGGAATGACGAGAATCTCTCTCTCGAGTTAGATACTCTTGGATTCTACTGATTTGATCGATGCGATACCTCTCTCCTCTTTCTCTTTCTTCTAGCGACGGTGCCGTCGGCAAAACGTCGATCGGCTTCTCATCCTCGTTGTCTACTAACGTCGGATACAATTTATTTCTGGTTTTCATTTTTCTTTTTTTTCTTTCTAATATTAGATAAAAAATTTATGTGTGTATTTATTTTATTTTTCTATTCTCCCTTATTTTATATCCACGAGAAACTTAGATGTATGCTTCATTGAACAATAATTTCTTGACGCATCCCTTATCTTCTAAAGTAAGACTTTTACGCGCCAATTTCTGTTCTTCCGAAACTGTGGGCTTGCTTTGATCCTTACAGAAGAGTAATCTCTTCCAAAATGCGATCACTTCATTGATTTGAACGCGTTCGAACGCCGGTTCGAAATACTTGTTGACCATATCTTCCCTTTCCATCCACAGACACAAATGATTCTCGTGATCGAAGTCTAGATGATCCCGACATCCGACGCATCGTTCTAACAAGAGACGACCTAGTTGTTCGTTCACGCAGAATGCGTAGGCTCTCATCAGCATTTTTAAAAGAAACCTTACTCTAATAGTCTGAGAATCGCTCATGATTTACGTATTTTTTATTATCTATTCGATTTGATATATTTATTTTTTTAAATAACTATTTATTTATATTTTTTTCTCTCCTATATATATCAATCAAAAACGTGACAGCGGGTTTGCAGATTTCTAACACACCGACAACACTCTTCATTCAAAACATTTCCATCAAGTGCTTATTGAGATCACCACGCAATAACGTGCATTAGTCTTACTTCGAGAAACGCGACAGTGGGTTTGCGGATTCAGACATCACCTCTTTACACGAGTCAATTTCAGACCTAAAATCCGCAAGCGGATCTCCGTGTACGCCTCCATTGAGTTTCAGTGTTAAAATCGTGTACGGACGCGGATTGTTAGAATCGGCAAGAGGATGATTTAGAAACGACAAAACGTTTTTTTGCTCGCAATTTAACACTGAATCCTATGGGGGAAACTCATTTGCCGATTTCAATCAAAACGGTACATGTACTGTACGTAAAATTTCATGTTTTTTTTGTCACTCTTGGATGCAATCAGTGATGTTTGAATCCACAAGCGGATTCTAAAGCACCCTAAAAAACGTTAAAATTTTGTACATGTACACGATTTTAACACTAAATCCTATAGAGGTGTACATGTACACGTACACGTACATGTACGTTGATGCTTGAATCCGCAATATACACCTACTAACGTGGTTTATGAACCGGTACCCTGATATAACTTGGATCATTTTGCTATAGTTATTCCTTCACTTTTTGAGTACCTACGACATGGGTATGGCACTTGATCCCAATTGCCCATTTGGGAGCACGGTCGTGCATTTGGTTAAGGTGTACTGCACGCACAAAGATGGTTACACATGCCTTCAGTCAATAAATAAATAAATAAATAAATAAATAAATAAATAAATAAATAAATAAATAAATCACACTGATATGACATCCAAATAGGACTTATTAAATATAAATTATCAACTTCAAATTCATGACTTGAAACTATGTGTATCCCTTGGGTGTGCTCTTTCGATTTGTGCCCTCTGACAATCTTGAAAATCCTTGTATTTCTCATTTTGTGCCAATTAAAAAACGGAAATCATTGAAATTACACTGATAAGATCTCCGATTTGATTTGAATACTCACTCAGGTGCAGATGTCATGAATTAATATAGCGTAGTTTAAGTTTAAGGGTTGACAACTGGGGGTCGTCGCTAAAGGTGATTTGAGCGCGCCTCCCTATTAAACTTATGTTAATTTTGAGGTTCCTTCAGTCCCGAAACAGTAACAAACACACTCTGCATCACATACAACCTTCGTTTTGACCGTTATTGTCCATAAAATGGTTACACACGAATATAAAGTTCTGTCACAGATTCCAAGAACATCAAACCCTTATCAGCCACCATTTAATTTCATTTTAGCCGCGATGAAAATCACAGATAGTTAGTTGACAGAAGGTACATTAGTAACTGCACCCCATTCAGCTCACCCCTCCCCACGATACTGCTTGACCTAGCATTACGTACTACTTATACCATCTGTGACCAACACACCACCTGAGATGGATAGTGGTACCAAGGGCCAACGTTGAACCAGCAGGGGCACAAACAACACACCCAATACTACTGCACTAGACAACAATGCCTTACCCCCACCTCCACAATTCCGCTTTGCCTAGCATTACGTATTACCTATACCAGTTATGGGGATATATAACACCTATACTATACTACCATTCTAAAATAGCATGCTTTCTGTCTCTATCGATCGACTTATTATCTCGATCGATTGACTTATTTTCTTGATCGAAAATGATTTTTCAAGCAGTGTTACTAGTACATAAAGGATGATTCGTGCCTCATTACCCACAGCTTTGCGGGAGCAGCTAGTGCTAAATTCCCATTGAAGTCGGAACTTTTATTATCTGACTATACAACCTAGGCAACATGCAATGCACCTTCTGGTGGAAGTAAAAAGTCAAGTTCCCCATCTAAACGGGGCGAGATTTGATTTTCACCACAGCTGAAGTCTGCACTGCACACGGACATGGTACCAATCACTCAAATAAAGGGTTCAATTTTCATTACAGTTTTCGTGTGATCTCAAATTATTTTCTGGTATAACAGTCCCCAACCTCACGAAAAAATCGACCTTTACAATTCATGAAATATTTTGAATGCAAGTGCAACAAAAACATTTTATAAATGAATTCAACATTCGATCTGTCTATTTCTAGTTCGTGTTGGACAGTGGCCAGACACCCCATTTCGCCCCACCCTTTCATTTGAGCATCCACCACTCCAGTAAATGTAATATAAGGAAAGGATTGTGCCCAACTCATATCATAATAACAGTCCATGTTATCCAAACCGTTCGAATCTTGATACACGATTTACTCGTGTACACATGGGGAAAACAATATTTGGTGAAAAAGAAATATCGACGACTCCTCCCTACCAACGAAATTGAAAGGAAGAAAATAAAACACGATCCGATTAAAGTAAAATATTCGATCGTGTTATAGAAAGTGTTGTTCCTTTGCTAGTTTTGAGCCGTTTTCTCCAGCAATACTTGCCATTACATGGTGCCGTTTTCGCTAATTTTGTACTGTTTTTGACAGCGAAACTTGGTGCCGTTTTCGCCAGATTGGCTGCTAAAATGGATGCAGTGGTGGCGCCATAGGCGGCCCAGAGACCACCGCCCCCACTTTTCCCTCACCCCCCCCCCCCAAAAAAAACCCCCAAAACAAATCAAACTTCAAATTGTCATCTGAACGTAGTTTTCGTGAAAACGTTTACAAATAATGATGTGAACACAACTTTAGACACAATCTGTGGGCCTTTAAAGGCCACGTTAGGTGCTGTAGAAACACCCAGACATCGCTCCTAGGGCATTTTGTCATGGGGGAGAATCTCCAGGCTCCTCCCCCACCAAGGAAAAGGGGCATACACCCCCCCCCCCCCCCCCCCCCACACACACACTTCTCCGATCAGGCTTGTGGCGGAGTGGCCTTCGGAAGATCCCTTCGGCATCTCGACTCAAATCTTACTTGGGCCCCTTAAATCGAAATCCTGGCTTCGCCACTGGATGGACGTTCCACGAACATGAAGGCTATTTTCATCGACCCAAGCATGAAACAGGGTATAAATCATGTACAATTTATTTATTTATTAGGGTTTAACGACACTTTCGACAGCCAGGGTCACCTCGTGTCGGACGGTTTTACGTGTGGAGAAAACCGGAGTACCCGGAAAGAATCACAGAGCAACGGCGAGCAACTGTCACATTCCCCAACACACAAACTCCTCACAAGCAGAGTTAGTATTGGTCGAAAACAAATGCACCATCGACGTGCAGTACGATAAAATCAGTTGATAACGAATGTCGAACAAGGAATTGCTTGTCGCTTCAGCATGTAGTAGTCGTGACGCAACTTTAGTTTACTTAACACGTACCGTACAGATACGCAAATTTGTCATGCTGAATCCCTAACATTTCGAATTGGTTCCTACAGACTCTTTGTATGACCAACTGTTTGTGTGACATTAGTCCAAGTATCAAATTTGGGAGCGCGTTGGCTCAGTGGTTAGGAGATTGGACTTCTAACCGAAAGGTCCAGGGCTCGATCCCCGTCATGGGTTACTGCGTTTTGTCCTTGCGCACGGCACGTAACCCCGACTGCCCACGTGGGGGAACGGTGGCTCTGTGCACTAAGGCGTACTGCACGTCGATGGTGCACTATTCATCAACCAATGCTAACATGGGGGAACGGTGGCTCTGTGCACTAAGGCGTACTGCACGTCGATGGTGCACTATTCATCAACCAATGCTAACCCTGATTGTATGGAGTTAGTACGTTGTGGAGTCTAACACTTGCTCGACACTGGTCAGTGGTTCTCTCCTGGTACTCTGGCTTCCTCCGCCCCACTCGTAAAACTGTTCGAAACGAGGTGACCCTGGCTGTCGAACGTATCATTAAACCACAATATATAAAGAAACTACGCGATTACCGGCAAGATATCTGAGACTCCAATCCCGACGAAAGTGTCCCGACTGGAGACATTATTGTGAGGCCGGAGGTCGCAA
Organism: Pictodentalium vernedei; assembly: GCA_031216915.1. Classification (NCBI taxonomy): domain Eukaryota; kingdom Metazoa; phylum Mollusca; class Scaphopoda; order Dentaliida; family Dentaliidae; genus Pictodentalium; species Pictodentalium vernedei. The sequence goes on from CM062297.1 coordinate 24,564,543, forward strand.
ATCCTAATATCCGCCCCTTAGGGAAGACACTGTAGTAACTGAATGACAGTCAAAAAAGGAACCATCACTTCGCTGTGTTTTTCCCATTAGAACTAAAATTTTATTTGTAAATATAAACATGAAACGTACGATGGGGTAACGTATACTTATCTTATATCATATATCAACAAGGAACCAATAAAAAACTCGATTACAGGCAAGTCTGATTCCGCCATTGACAATAAAGTGTTAATAGTTTTCGTACCGTACAGTCTATTTGGTGACGATTTGGTGAATAAGATGAATTTAGCCATCTGCTGCTCACCTGGTGTATAGTGTATACCCGTGTTTTATCATGGATAACATGTCGCTCAATGCACATATCTATGGCTCCTGCACGTGTCTCCTGTGTATGGAATGTTAACTGGGGGTACTGTGAGCAAGATACCCCCCCCCCCCCCCCCGCGCCCGAAATGTATAAGTTAGATTATCTCCCCTTGAAAAAGCCAGAATGGAATTATATTGCTTCATGCACATCTTCATATGGAGTTCTTCCATTGTGTGAAGTTTCATGAAAATTCTTGAAACGGTTTAGGAGTTGCGCTTATAAAGATGGACAGAGGGACGGACAGGGTGATTCCTATATACGACCCCCCCCCCCCCCCAAATTTTGTTTGCGGGGGTATAATAAATTGGTTTCCAACGACCAGTCGGCATGTGCGATCCATGATTTCAAGTGTGGTGCCCCCAAATCATCCTGGGTTGGCCACCGCAACAGCTTCCGGTCTCATATCTTTGTATCAATAACGCCCAAGGTGCAAAACTTGCACTTTTATCCACATAACTTTTCGATTTAACCAACGGTCTTCACCTTTGAACATTACATTGCAATGCAAAGATCACGAAAGAAACAAAATCGTTAGATAAAAGGGCGATCGTATCAAACGTTATGGTGGTAGAACAAGTGCCCACCCGCAGTCAAAAAGTGCTCAGTCGGGCAACTGCCCCCAGACAAACTGGCAAGCATGCAGGACAACTGCCCCTCCAGTCGAATTGGCAACCACAATTGTCCTCCCAGTCGAATTGGCAACCAGGCCAAATGTCTCCCGCCAAACAGACAGCTTCCTCTTTTTACAAGCGTACTAATTTTAGTACTGAAGCATTTTTGAGTGTGCATAAATTTGAAACTGTTCTGTCAGTAACGTCAAAGAAATGTTGGATGGTCAACAGCCACAAATGTACAATTTTTAGACACATTTGCAGTTATTAATTCTGCTGGAAAAAGTGCTTCAGCTGAATGTCTTATTATATAATCTAACCCTCCTCCTGGTTATTAAGCCCATCCACTATCGAAGGTCATTCACATCCACACATTAACAGAAACAGTGACAGGGGTATGTATGTATTTAACCCTTTACCCAACGTAAGGGACCAAAAAAAAAACCGGCCAGCGCTATCCACAAAAATCGCCAATTTTTATCATTTTTTGTCTCAAAAACATAGGTTATGGCGCGTCTTTGTTCCAATGAGGAGTCATAACCTATGTTTTTGAGACAAAAATGAAAAAAAGTGGAGTCTACTTTTCATGTTATGTAATTTATTTATTTATTGGTGTTTTTTTAATGTCACATATTTCTGCACAATTGCTAATCATGACCTCGACAGTTTTACAGGTGGAGGAAGCCGGAGTACCCGGTGAGAACCACCGAGCAACTGTCAGCTCCCCAACATACTAACTCCACACAAGCATTGGTTGAAGACTGTGCACCATCGACGTGCCGTACGCCTTATTACACAACGTCACCGTGCCCCCTCGTGGGCTATGGGGGTGAAGTGTCTTGCCCAAGGACACAACGCAGTTGCCGCAGGTGGGATTCGAACCGAGGACCTCTCGGCTTACAGTCATGTTATGTAAAGGGTTAAGTGTCTTTTGCGGGGTTTTAGGATCATATAATAAATTGAATCTTCAACACTCCCAGTAAGTAAAATCTGGACATGATTTGCCGAATTCGTTTTGTATTTTGATATAAACTATTGATAAACTATTCATCTATTTATTGTAAATGATATGGGAGTGTGATGGCTCAGTAAGTAGAGATACAGTCTGCAAGACGAGAGGTCCTCGGTTCGAATACCACTTGTGGCAACCGCGTTGTGTCCTTGGGCAAGACACTTAATACCAATTGCCCACGTGGGGACACCTTGGGGTTATGTACCAAGACGTATTGCACATCGGGGGGGGGGGGGGGCGTTATGTACCAAGACGTACTGCACGTCGGAGGGGGGGGGGGGGGGGCTTTATGTACCAAGACGTACTGCACGTCGGGGGGGGGGGGGGGGAGGGGGCGTTATGTACCAAGACGTACTGCACGTCGATGGTGCACTTGTCTTCAATCAATGACAAATCTGCTTGTGTGAAGTTAGTATGTTGGAAAGCGTGACAGTTGCTCGTCGTTCTCTCCGGATTCCTCCACCCGTAAAACTGTCAGACACGAGGTGACTCCGACAGTCAAAAGTGTCGTTAAGCCCCAATAAATAAATCAATTGTACATGATTTCCACTTCACATTCTTAGATATCTGTGCTGCAAGAAACCCTTTAAAAGAAACATGAAAGTCAAGATCATTCAGCTTTTAAGCATTATACTTCGTTTCATGCTTGGGCCGATGAAAACAGCCTACATGTTCGTGGAACGTCCATCCTGTGGCGGCGCCTGGATTTCGACTTAGGGGGCCTAAGTAGGATTGGAGGGTCGAAGGGATCTCACCACGGCCACAGGCTTCAGCTGGGAGTGGGCGGGTTTCGCCCTTCCGTGGGAGGGGAGCCCGGTCCACCAGGAAAAAAATCATTTTTGGACTCCCTGTGAATGATGTCTGAGCGTTTTTACAACACCTAACGTGGCCTTCAAAAGGCCCCTGGAGTGTGTCTAAAACTGTGCTCACGTCATTTTGTGTAAACGCTTCAACGAAAACTGCGGTCAGATAGCAATTTGAAAACTGGGAGTGGGGGAGGGGAGAGGTGCCCTAGCCAGCCCCCAATGGCACCGCGACTGCGTCCATCTTAGGCGCCGATGAGGCGAAAACGGCACCAATTTTCTCTGGCGAAAACGGTACCAAATTGGCGAAAACGGCATAAATCCAAAGGCAAGTATCGCCGGAGAAAACTGCACTAAACTGGCGAAAAAGGCGAGGTTGTGTTAATGGCATAACACTGGAAAAGGAACAATACTTTTTGCAGCACGATCAAATATTTTACATTCACCAGATCGTGTTTTATTTCGTTCCTCCTAAAAGTAGTATTCTCCACTCTCCCGCAGTCATTATCTATGTAATTATGTCCAGTTAACAGGTAACTGTTGTAAAAACAGTACATCGCACAGATTCTAAACAGACACCCATATTATGTATCTAGTCTGTCACCGGATGTCAGGATATGCCGAAATTGAGCGATTTTCAAAGGAAATTAAAAGCGAGTATTAAATTAAAGATAATCTTAGCGGCCAAGTTCAAGAGAAGTAATGAATATGATAATTAATGTTCAGTCTGGTTCAGTCGAGGTAAATAAAAGTCGTGGGTTGGGGGGATTCTCGAAACATTTATTTCAGCCTTAATGCGTGTACGACTGTGAATCGTTTGGCGCTGGGGAGGTCCCATGCTATAGGTTGGAGGGGATACCGCATCGGTGCGAATGTAAAGGCACGTTGTGATGTCGGGAAGCCACATGGCTCATATTTAGAATAGGAACAGTTGGGGGCCAAGTCGGTGGCAATGTATGAGAATAGCATCAGAAGTACGAGCTCAGAGAGCTGTTTGCATTTAGGTAAACGGCATTACCTGCTGCAGAAGGCAAGCCATGCATATGCGGAGTTGGCCTTGCCTGTATGAATATTATTCTGAGATAAATGGAGGGAGCAATTAATCCCATTGATGGCGACTGTTTGAGTGAAAAGAGTTCTCGCGTAGTAATGGGACGCAGTGTTGGATAATCAATAATTAACATGTGTGGAGTTTTAAGTTATCAATTTTGGATACCCCAAGCTTGGAACAAGTGATTAGTGTGGGAGAGCGGTCGGGCTTAGTGGATAATGAAAAATATAATCAGATAACACGGACGTGACAACCGTTACTTATTCCCAGTTCCTTATTCAATCGAAAATCTGTTGTTAACGAATGTCGAATAAGGAGATGGGAATAAGTAACGGTTATCACGTACCCTCAGATGACTATCCTCAGAGTAGACCACCCTGTCATAAGTATCTCCAGAGAGCACATCACCCTGTCACATGTATACCGAGAGTACATCACCCTGCCACAAGTATACCCAGACAGTGTATCACCCTGTCACAAGAATTCCCATAGTACATCACCCTGTCACAAGTATCCCAATAAAGTACATCGCCCTGTCACAAGTATACCCAGATAGTATATTACCCTGTCACAAGAATTCCCATAGTACATCACCCTGTCACAAGTATCCCAAGAAAGTACATCACCCTGTCACAAGTATACCCAGATAGTATATCACCCTGTCACAAGAATTCCCATAGTACATCACCCTGCCACCAATATCCCCAGATTACATCACCCTGTCACAAGTATTCCCAGAAAGCACATCACCCTGTCACAAGTATACCCTGATAGTATATCACCCTGTCACAAGAATTCCCATAGTACATCACCCTGTCACAAGTATCCCAAGAAAGTACATCACCCTGTCACAAGTATACCCAGATAGTATATCACCCTGTCACAAGAATTCCCATAGTACATCACCCTGCCACCAATATCCCCAGATTACATCACCCTGTCACAAGTATTCCCAGAAAGCACATCACCCTGTCACAAGTATACCCTGATAGTATATCACCCTGTCACAAGAATTCCCATAGTACATCACCCTGTCACAAGTATCCCAAGAAAGTACATCACCCTGTCACAAGTATACCCAGATAGTATATCACCTTGTCACAAGAATTCCCATAGTACATCACCCTGCCACCAGTATCCCCAGAGTACATCACCCTGTCACAAGTATTCCCAGAAAGCACATCACCCTGTCACAAGTATACCCTGATAGTATATCACCCTGTCACAACAATTCCCATAGTACATCACCCTGTCACACAAGTATCCCAAGAGACTACATCACCCTGTCACAAGTATACTTAGAGAGTACATCATGTAGGTGTGTGTTCGTGTATGTAAATGAGTCCGTGTGCGTGTGCGAAGCTACATATGGAAAGTGAAATGAAAGTGTCAATGACACTGTAGCTCAACTTGTCAAGACAAAGACATGTACACGAATAGTATGTGACACAGTAATGACAAACATCTAGGTAATGACCCGATAACAAAGGTACATATAAACTATTGTAATGGGCTGTACACAAATACTGACCGTTGTCTGTAACAAATGTATAGGTAAAGTATTGTAAAGGTGGGTGACAGTCAGATGCTAAACTAGAAAAAAATAGGCCGATGAAATCGTCAGATGTGTACCCATACGCGCAACTAGTAGAAAGCTGTATGACGGAGGGCCACCACGGATGCCGACATTATGTACACCATACATGGTATGGGTACATATAGAAATGGATTGGAGGAGTGTCTAATTTGATGGATAAAGGGTTAATATCTCCGGATCAAATTACCAGATTTACATAAAAAAACTATACAGCACAGCACATCAGTAACCTGAATAAATATATATAATGACATGACAATCGGATTGATATTTTTTGAGTTATCTCATGCCAAAGGGATTGGAGGAATTTTCAATTTGAAGGATAAAGGGTTAATATCACAGGATCAAACTATCAGATTTACACCAAAAACTATACAGCTCGGCACATCAGTAACCTGAACACAAATATACAGTAACTTGACAATCCAAGCAATATTTTTCAAGTTATCGAATGACAAAGAAATGGATACGGACGCCGGACGGACAGACAAAGGATGGACGAACGACGGATGGCCACCCCGGATGACGGCATTATGTGTACCATACATAGTATGGGTACACATAAAAATATTTGAGTCCCATAGTGGGTCTGACTGAACCCCAAAATATTTGTTCTCATAGCACAGTGACAACAAAGGCACCCCAAAACACACTCGTTCCTGTCCCAATGTGAAAACAAAGGTACCCAAGAAGTTTTGTGAAGATCAGTTCATAAATACGAGCTGTATAGAACTTGTGACAAAAAACTGATTGAACCTAATTTCGGTACAAAATGGCCACTGGCAGCCATCTTGTATTTTGGACCGCACCCAGAAACACTCATTCTCGTCCCAAGGTGATAACAAAGGTACCCAAGAAGTTTTGTGAAGATCGGTTCATAAATACAGCCTCTACCCTGAGCCGTATTGACATGTGTGCTTACATTGTGTAAGTAGCACTGAATAAATCAAAGTTCATCTAATTTGCATAATTTCTGCACGAAAAAAACGTTACAATATGTGATGTATTCCATGTTACTAAACATTCATGCAGAAATTTATTCAAATCAGAACTTTCATACAGAAGTTCTGTACAAAAGACTGATTGCACTAATTTTGGTACAAAATGGCTGCTGGTGGCCATCTTGAATTTCGGACCACACCCGAAAACACTCGCTCTCATCCCACGGTGATAATAAAGGTACCCAAGAAGTTTCGTAAAGATTGGATCATAAATATGGCCTCTAGTCTGAGCCGTATAGAAGTTGTGTACAAAACACTGATTAGACCTAATTTCGGTACAAAATGGACACTGGCAGCCATCTTTAATTTTAGACTGCACCCAGGAACACTCGTTCTCGTCCCAAGGTGATAACAAAGGTACCCAAGACATTTCGTGAGGATCAGTTCATAAATACAGACTCTAGCCCGAGCCGTATTGACATGGGTACTTGCTGTGTGTAAGTCGCACTGAAAAAATCAAAGTTCATCTAATTTGCATAATTTCTGCACGAGAAAAAACACGTATTATATGTGATGTATCCCATAATACTAAACATTCACACAAAAAATTATTCAAATCAGCGCTTTCATATGGAAGTTCTGTGCAAAAATCTGATTGCACCTAATTTTGTACAAAATGGCTGCCATCGGCCATCTTGAATTTCGGACCGAACCCAAAAACACTCGTTCTCGTCCCACGGTGATACCAAAGGTACCCAAGAAGTTTCGTAAAGATCGGTTCATAAATACGGCCTCTAGCCCGAGCCGTATTGGCATTTGCACTTACAGTACTGAAAGTAACACCAAAAAAACATCAAAATTCGTCTAATTTGCACAATTTACGCACAAGAAAAAAAACTATTATATGTGATGTATCCCATGGTACAAAACATCCATACAAAAAATTATTCAAATCAGAGCTTTCATATGGAAGTTCTGTACAAAAAACATATTTCTGCATCGTCGGTACAAAATGGCGGCTGGCAGCCATCTTGAATTTCGGACCACACCCAAAACCACTCGTTCTCATCCCACGGTCATAACAAAGGTACCCAAGAAGTTTCGTAAAGATCGGTTCATAAATACGGCCTCTAGCCCGAGCCGTATCCAATTGTTGACGTACGCACACACGGACGGACGGACGGACAGACGGGCCATGACAAAAGCTCAAATTTGGCTTCGCCAAGGTTAAGCTAAAAATGAGAGTGTCAATGTCAATGACACTGTACCTACAGCAAAAGGGAATGTTCTCATCTAGACATTATATAGAATCATCTCTTCATAAATACAACCTGTCTCGCAGCTGTCACGGTTAACTGATCGCCGCCAAAAGGGGGCGTGCTCGTCTATACATGACCTCGAACCAGCATATGAATTTTCGCGATGTTCGGACAAGAACTACGGGGTGTATCCCGTGTTAAAGAAAATGGGAACAGACTGACAGACTCCCGCACGCGTGATGGCAACAGCTTATCTTGAATTTTTTCGATCATTATATCCTGTCGGTGTTGAAATAACAAGAGCCCATTCTGGATGTCAAAGCGACGTGTACTCTGTGTTATGACTGATTAATTACCCCTTCCCCCAGAGAAAATGAAGGTGTCAATGACACTGTAACTTAACTTGTCTGTGTGTTATGTTTGAAGAAAAAGATAATGTTCAAAGTTTATGAAAGGATTATGAAATAAGACAAGAATTGTGATAATTGGGAATATGTTAATTTCCGTTCCCTGTATGCCATGTTTTCAGTACAAATAATATGAGGTGTAGACTGTACTAAAGAATTGAGGGGTTGCTTAAGGTGGCCCTCACAGTTTATGTACAACAACGAAAGTTACCAATTTACAGTGAAATTATTCCAAAACGATTCATCCTATACAGTTACAATGAAATCCCTTCCTAAATACGACATGAAGATTATGCTAAAGGTTTTTTGGGCTTCGGGCCTGTGGAGCCATCACGGTTCCCTGATCGCAACCAAAAGGGGACGTCCTCATCTAGACATTATACTGAGTTATCCTATCAGGCCACAATGAAATCCCTTCATAAATATGACCTGTAGTCTGTGCTACACTTTTTCGGGTTTTGGGCTCTGGCAATCGCCATGGTTTAATGATCACGACCAAAAGGGGACGTTCTCATCTAGGCATTATCTGGAGTCATCCTTCCAAGTTGCAATTGAATCCCTTCATAAATATGACCTGTAGACTGTGATAAATGTTTTTGGGTTTCGGGCCCCTGTAGCCATCACGGTTGACCAATTGCGACCAAAAGGGGAAGTTATCATTTAGACATTATAAGGAACCAACCTACCAAGTTACAATGAAATCCCTCCACAAATACGACCTGTAGACTATTATTCTGAAGGTTTTCAGGTTTTGGGCTCGGAACGCTGTCACGGCTGAATGATCGTGACCAAAAGGGGATGTTTTCATCCAGGCATTATCTGGAGTCATCCTTCCAAGTTACAATGGAATCCCTTCATAAATATGACCTATAGACTGTGCTAGAGGTTTTGGGCTCGGGCAGTCGTCAAGGTTGACAGATCACGACCAAATGGGGGGAGGGTGGAGGAGGAGTTCTCATCTTGACATCATACGGAGAGTTCTCATCTAGACATCATACGGAGTCATCCTGCCAAGTTACAATGAAATCCCTCCATATTAAATGTGACCTGTAGACTGTGCTAAAAAGATTTGGGTTTCGGGCTTGGGCAGCAGTCATGGTTGGCAGATCTTGACCAAAAGGGGGCGTTCTCATCTAGACATTATACAGAGGCATCATACCAAGTTACAATGAAATACCTTCATAAATACGACCTGTAGACTGTGCTAATGGTTTTCGGGTTTTGGGCTCGGGCAGCCATCACGGTT
>CM062297.1:27099266-27146735 GCA_031216915.1 Pictodentalium vernedei
ACCGCCATGTACCCAAAAGACCGAAAAATTGTCGCTTCACATGCTTCTTAAAATACAAATGTGTTCATGTGATGTCAGTCATTTTGATAATTAACGGGATAAAATATCGCTTTTTTATTTTTTAAGATCCCAACAACCAACAAAACTCTTGAATTTCTAACGGAGAGAATAGTTGGACACGACGATATTGTATTCACCCCAAACGACAGATTGCGGTGAAATGCGTGAAACTGAAACGGAAAGTACAAATTAAGTTGAGATTGGAGGGTGCTGCCTACACAATGTCAGATCGGGGGACAACAAAAAGAGAGGGAGTGGTGAAAGACATAGTGGGAGGAGCGGGGGTGTCTGCCTCAAGTCCATGTTTATCACGATTTTCAAATTCGGATGAATACCATTATGAATTTATGTTATGATTAATGGTGGGGTGTGGGCAATTGCGACATCTGGGAAGTGTTGAATTTGACCCTTTTTTAGAATATATAACAACTCGATACATTGGTTAGGTCTACATGTAGGCCTACATTAACACTGCAAACCGGTTACATTTGTGCACATACAGTTCGGACTGTTCTCTCCGACAAAATCGCGGCGCTGTCGACGTTCGCGAAAAATCTCGGCGAAAATCCAATCGGCGGAATGGAGATTGTGTTTCGCTTTAGCTGCGCTTCTGTCGATAAGGTTTTTTTCTTGTCTGTCACCTCGATCGCGACCGCGTCGAGAACGCGCCGCGATTTGGTGTCCGCTTTTGTGATCACAGTACTGTAATAGGCCTTACATGTATCTTTCTTATTTATGATAAATTAGAAAGATACAACACCTTCCAAAATTGAGCTTCATACATCCATGTACTCTATTAATATCCAATATAATCCTTATACTAATAATTTTTAAAGTAAGCCAATAAATAAAGTAAGTCTAGAGAATAGAGACTCTTATACTCCTAAAAGTGTCTGAGGATTGCATAATCATGTCCGTTGACATATGCAATATTCAAAAGCTATACTTTAACAAGAGGCCCCACGTGGCCTTAATCGCTCACCTGACAAAGTGACTCTAAGAAGTATTTTAGGTCACCTTCACCATGTCATGCCTCATCAACATTAACTGGTTGAGTGATAGATTTTGTTTGAAGTTCAACATTTGTTACCTAAAATTAGTTTTATTTAAAATCATTGGTGTGTGGCCAATCTCCAATGATTTTTAATAAAGCAAATTTATCTCTGCAGACAATCTGGTTTAGCATGAAGCACAAACAAGGAATGTGAAGAGATAGCTTGGACATCTCTCCCCAACTGTGGATATCTTCCATGTGCTACATGTATATATTTGCATGCAAGAAAACAAAAATTTTCACAAATTTTATTTTTTTTTATCATCATTGGAACAAGCTCAAACAGCTTATTCCAATAGGGGTATGGGAAGATCAGGTATATTTTTGAGACAGAAATGTGAATATATAAATAATGGTGTTTTTTTGTGAATGATGCTGGAGAATTTTGCGTAAAGATATGGTAAATGGTTTGTTCTAGATACAGAATGATGCAAAAGTATTTAAATTTGATTAGGCAAGTTGTTCCTATAATGCATTTAAAAATTGAAGTAACTGTTTTTTTGCTGATGAACTTTTAGATGTGTGTGTCTGTGTTTGTGTGTGTGTGTGTGTTTGTGTGTGTGTGTGTGGGGGGGGGGGGGGGGGGGGGGGGGTAAGAGTGTTCTTGCAAACAAAATTCCTGAATAAATGGAAAATTTTATTTTTTGTGTGAAAGACATAGTGCGTGAATGTTGATTGGAACAAGCTTAGAGAGCTCATTTTAATGTGAAGTCATAAAGCTGTGTTTTACGTACGAAATTCTGGAATAACTAAAAAAATTGCTTTTTTGACTCAAAAAGCATGGTGTGCGACCTCTCATTGGAATGAGCTCAAAAAGCTCATTCCAATGGGGTATTTACAAGCGATAAGTACATGTATGTTTAAGAGACAAAAATTAAAATTTGAATAGCGATTTTTGCGAAGAATGCTGACAAGTTTTGGCAGTTATGCTGGTAAAAAGGTAAGATATGCAAAGTGGTTGTTTTTTAGAGGTGACATTTAATTAAGGGGAATTAAACCTTGATTACTGAGGTAACTTCTAAAAGTACTGAAATTTCATGAAGCAATGTGAATAACAGACAATAGTTGCCTAAAAATTTCATGAATAACTAAAATTTTTATTCCTTTGTCTCGAAAACATGGCATATGACCTTTGTTGGAATGAGCTGAATGCGTGTGTTCCAATGAGGGGGTCATAAAATTTGAACGAAGATTTGTGTGAATAATGCATTAGTACTGCTAGATTTGGGGTAAACGGTTCACCCTGGATACCACCCCTTCTATAGTAGATCGTTTCTGCAAATTTTGTCTAACTATCAACTTTACAAATAAATACGTTCATGAATCACAATCAGATCCACCCTACAATGTTGCATACCAAATATCAAAAGATTCTGCCTGCTGGATCTGGAGAAGAAGATTTTTTAAGAAATATGCCTGAAACGCACTAAGTTAAAATTTGGGGTCCTATACGGAGCCCAAATATAAAACCCAGGTGGGCTGATTTGAACAAACTTGAATCAGATCCACCCCACAATGTTGCTTACCAAATATGAAAAGATTCTGGAAGCTGGATCTGGAGAAGAAGATTTTTTAAGAAATTTTCCTGAAATGCACTAAGTTCGAATTCGAGCTTCTATAGTGAGCCCAAATATGAAACTAGGAAGCCGATTTGAACAAACTTGAATCAGATCCACCCCACAATGTTGCATACCAAATATCAAAAGATTCTGCCTGCTGGATCTGGAGAAGAAGATTTTTTTAATAAATTTGCCCGAAATGCACTAAGTGCGAATTCGGGCTTCTATATTAAGCCCAAATATGAATCCAGGGGGCCGATTTGAACAAACTTGAATCAGATCCACCCCGCAATGTTGCATACCAAATATCAAAAGATTCTGCCTGCTGGATCTGGAGAAGAAGATTTTTGAAGAAATTTGCCTGAAATGCACTAAGTGCGAATTCGGGCTTCTATATTAAGCCCAAATATGAATCCAGGGGGCCGATTTGAACAAACTTGAATCAGATCCACCCCGCAATGTTGCATACCAAATATCAAAAGATTCTGCCTTCTGGATCTGGAGAAGAAGATTTTTGAAGAAATTTGCCCGAAATGCACTAAGTTTGAATTCGAGCTTCTATAGTGAGCCCAAATATGAATCCAGGGGGGCCGATTTGAACAAACTTGAATCAGATCCACCCCGCAATGTTGCATACCAAATATCAAAAGATTCTGCCTGCTGGATCTGGAGAAGATGATTTTTTAAGAAATTTGCCTGAAATGCACTAAGTTCGAATTCGAGCTTCTATAGTGAGCCCAAATATGAATCTAGGAAGCCGATTTGAACAAACTTGAATCAGATCCACCCCACAATGTTGCATACCAAATATCAAAAGATTCTGCCTGCTGGATCTGGAGAAGAAGATTTTTTAATAAATTTGCTTGAAATGCACTAAGTTCAAATTTGGGCTCCTATACTGAGCCCAAATATAAACCCAGGGGGCCGATTTGAACAAACTTGAATCAGATCCACCCCACAATGTTGCTTACCAAATATGAAAAGATTCTGCCTGCTGGATCTGGAGAAGATTTTTTAAGAAATTTGCATGAAATGCACTAAGTTCAAATTCGAGCTTCTATAGTGAGCCCAAATATGAATCTAGGAAGCCGATTTGAACAAACTTGAAATCAGATCCACCCCACAATGTTGCATACCAAATATCAAAAGATTCTGCCTTCTGGATCTGGAGAAGAAGATTTTTTAAGAAATTTGCCCGAAATGCACTAAGTTCGAAATCGGGCTCCTATACTGAGCCCAAATATGAACCCAGGGGGCCGATTTGAACAAACTTGAATCAGATCCACCCTACAATGTTGCATACCAAATAGGAAAAGATTCTGCCTGCTGGATCTGGAGAAGAAGATTTTTCAAGAAATTTGCCTGAAATGCACTAAGTTCGAATTCGGGCTTCTATAGTAAGCCCAAATATGTATCCAGGGGGCCGATTTGAACAAACTTGAATCAGATCTACCTCGCAACATTGCATACCAAATATCAAAAGATTCTGCCTGCTGGATCTGGAGAAGAAGATTTTTGAAGAAATTTGCCTGAAATGCACTAAATTCGAATTCGAGCTCCTATAGTGAGCCCAAATATGAATCTAGGGAGCCGATTTGAACAAACTTGAATCAGATCCACCCTACAATGTTGCATACCAAATATCAAAAGATTCTGCCTGCTGGATCTGAAGAAGAAGATTTTCAAAGAAATTTGCCTGAAATGCAGTAAGTTCAAATTTGGGCTCCTATACTGAGCCCAAATATAAACCCAGGGGGCCGATTTGAACAAACTTGAATCAGATCCACCCCACAATGTTGCATACCAAATATCAAAAGATTCTGCCTGCTGGATCTGGAGAAGATTTTTTAAGAAATTTGCCTGAAATGCACTAAGTTCGAAATCGGGCTCCTATACTGAGCCCAAATATGAACCCAGGGGGCCGATTTGAACAAACTTGAATCAGATCCACCCTACAATGTTGCATACCAAATATCAAAAGATTCTGCCTGCTGGATCTGGAGAAGAAGATTTTTTAATGTTTTTCCCATTGCCTACAGTGTTAAAAAGTGCTGACTCAGCACTTTTTCAAAGTCCCGAAACTGTACCCTATGATAAAACCGATGGCAATTTTTTTTTACCAATCCTTTCTGTTGGTCCTAAGGAAGCTGCACACCAAATAAAAATTCTCAGTGCCGTGCAGTTTTGGAGATATGGGCGTTTTAAATTTTTTCTATTTTTAGCTCCTGCGGTTCCCACGGGGCTGCGGGGAAAAATTTTTTTTGCATAAATCAAGTACTCATGACCCAATAAGCCCTCACATAAAATTTGGTTCAAATCAGCCTCTCGGTTTGGAAAATAGAAATTTTGGGCGGGGCAAAAAATTTTGCCCCTCTCATAACAACGTCAAGTATAGCCCCACAAACTTCTCTTGAACAAATCTGAGTCTACACCTCAAAAGGAAGCTGCACGCCAAATATCAAGTCTCTGCTACTGCTGGTTCATGAGAAGAAGATTTACAAAGATTTTGGTGCCCCTTGGGGGTGTGGCACCACCCAGGAGGAGGGGCAACTTCATTTGAACAAATCTGAATTGGCATTAGGTAATAAACATTTAGCCAACATTTGAATAAAATTGGGCTAGTGGTTTAGGAGGAGAAGTCGATAATGTAAAGTTAACGCCGGACGGACGACGACGGACGCCGGACAGAAAGTGATTAGTAAAGCTCCCCTTGAGCTTCGCTCAGGTGAGCTAAAAACTAAGACTTGAATGAATTTTAAAAACCTAAACTTCTCACTAAACAACCATCCCAATAACAGCTCAGAATTACTAACTCCGGAGGAGGTATCCCCTTGTTTTCATAGTAAAACAGGTGACCCAAGGGAACACCCTCCCCCCCCCCCCCCCTTTTTCTTGCCCTGGGTCAAATAGCCCAGAGCGAAGAGGGCAGCAGAACGAAGACACTGCCGAAACAGACAGCCTACCTAGCTATAGTAGCAACTGTTAAGTGAATGACATTCTGAGCAGTAGATAATAGACCTAACAATAGAGGCCTCCAGAAATGGACTCGATATTTCTGAGATAAAATTCATGAATGTGGATGGCTGAGCGCAATGAGCGGCCTTCAAAAATCTATAATAGCGACACTATTAATGTAAGCCCAAGAAGTAGAAGAACTCTTACTTCATGAGCCGAAATCTTAAGCACAGCTGCTAAGTCAATGATATACCATAAGCAGTACCGATAGTTAATAGAATCCATTAACAATAAAATGGAGCGTAACGTCCTTCTACTAGGCATCAAAGACAGAAGAAGCTTACGCCCATAGTAATAAACAGATATCTGTTTATAAATACATAAACTGTACCCGGAAAGAGTAAAGGCCTATGCCCATACGAAGACGGAAGGACCTTAAAAATAATAGGTTCCGGATAATAGGAGCCTAACTCTTATGCAAAAATCCAACCTAAATAGTAACGGAAGTAGTGATTCCGAAACTACGAAAGTGAAAATCATCCATCGATAGTGCATGAAACTCACTGACTCTACAGTAAAAGAGAAACCAACAGAATTACTGTCTAAAAGGTCAGAATTTGAAAACTACTGTTTCCAGAGGCTCAAATGATTACTTAGCTAAATAAGAACCGAAGTTAAAATCCATATAGGAATTTAATCTAAAGATTCTAAGTCTATTTATCAAAAAGTTACTAACTGACTTAGATAAAGAGACAAAAGACTCAATTGTAAACTATCGTAGAGTGCATAGGTATGAGGTAACATAAACCTATAACCTTAATAATAACCGGCTGCAGTAGATCTTGTGAAACAAGTATACTAAAAAATTGCAATGAGTAGTATGGAGGGATCAACAATATGAACATAATGATCCCTACACCAAGAACGGAAGAGCCTCCACTTTAGCCGCATAGAATAGCGAAGAAGAGGATCTCCTATAGTAAGAAATCGCGTCCAAAGCTCGTCCAGTACAGTGCTTACAATGCAATACGGACCACACAACAGAATACATGAAGGTTGCGACCTTGCGGGTTGTGATAAAGATGACACGATTTACCCAGTGAAAAAAGATCCTCACATAGAGGAAGATTTCACGTTAAGACCCACAGTAGACAAGAGAGTAAATTACCCATGATCTCTGTGAAGATAGAGATGCTATCAACAGAAATGTATTGTGGTTGTTTATCTTAGCAATACCTGCTGAAACAACAGCGCCGGAGGATATGCGTATCCTATCATTCCGTCCTATAGATCAATAGAGCGTTAACAACATTAGCTCAGAGATCTGGACAAGCCAACACATATGTCTGCAATTGATTAGCAAGCTGTGTCGTAAATAAATCATCATTGGGCGCTCCCATAGATAGCAAATCTGATTGAATACTTGTTTGTTGAGAGTCCATTCTGACAGCAACAAGCGACCCGTAAGAGAACGGGAGTCCGGTAAAACAATCAGACGACCTGGAATATGACGGACCAAAACAGAACTTGGTGTACTATAACCAACAGACGGATTCTTTCCATTAAATTGAATAACGGAAACGAAAGAGTGCCTCCCTGGTTCCGGAGATACGCCACTACTGTCGAATTAAAGGACAGGATTTGGGCATGCGTTTCTGAATAATGTTCATGCAATGACATAAAGCAAGCCTAAAAAACATTATTCCGCGGAAGAAAACTGATTGCTAAGAGACTGCGGAACCCAAAGACCCTGGCACTTCGAATCCGTAGGGATCAGTATTATATCCCAATCTGTTTGACTGGCAACCGTCATAACAGCCACACTCGGGTCCGGCAACTGCAGTGGCACTCTCTGAGTCAACCACCGAATGTTTGCCCCAGTCTGAATCTCTTGTAACACTAGATAGACAAGAGAACGTGTAAATCGAGCAATTCATGGATTGCCGAAAAGTTGCCGTCGAAGAGAAGCTCCTCCGAGAACGAAGCGACTCTGAGAGAGTTCTTAACCTTACTATCCACGCGTGTGGATGTAGCTAGGGCTGCGTCACGTCTAACCAACTCCAATCAGCCACTGAAGGGCGGAGTTATACGTGAACAAACTACTGCCCTCAAAAGAAATTACGTTGAGAATAATATCCCGTAAATCTTTTCTTGAAGACGCAATGATAGCGCCTCAGTAAGGCGGATTACGTATGATAAAGCGTCTAAGTTAAGTCTACTATACATATTGTCGTTTCCAACATTGAAATTGGAAAAGACATAAACGGCGAAAAAGAATATATCCAGTCTTTAACCACACCGTCTAGACGCATATGAACTCTCGGTATGCCCTGCTCTGCCAAAATAAACTATTCGTATAAATGATAAAATGGCAGAAATGAGCAACGCGGACAAGAAACTAAACTATCATGCTTGGTAGCAGGCTTGTACATATATATATATAGTGTCGAAAAATAAAACACATTTTGTAATGACAATATTGGACTGCGTCGGTAAGTCAGGGACAATGTCCCTGAACCGACCGAAAAATCCGAGTCCAATGACGCTATAAGTCTCTTATCCAAGATCGCAGCAATGAAGTCCGAAATAACAATCACTGGAAGATAATGCCAGAAGATATGAAAGGCAGCTTCCGATACTACTAAAGGGAAAACTCGAAATCTTTCGAATCCCTTTCGCCATTCTGTCGGACCCTATAAAGCGTTCGGTCGTCCGTACCTGATGCAACCGCGGACCACACCGACCCAGCGCAGTCAGATAATTCCTGATTCGACCGAGAAACTGTCAATTGCTCGGATGCTGCGAAACAACTGTGCTAACTCGGATAGCATGTCCGTCACTGAGGCCTGAGGAGAAGCGGTCTTACGATGCATTGCCGCTGGAAGCTCCGTGATCGTTACCCCGTGCATACTACCAATATGCGAGCGAACAGAGTGTATAGGCCTCGTGTCCCTTGGCTACCGGATGGCGCGACCTATTCGCCGTGGAATCACTGAATGACGAAACTGATCGGATACTCGAAGTCACGTAGCCAATGTGCGGTCGTGTGCCCTGCTGTGAGGATGAGGAAGCATTAAGGACAGTCTCTCGGACTGTCAATATAACGGAGCGTCCCGACCGACGGACATATGCTCCGAATGTAAAATATCTGAACCACAACATGCGGTCCCCTATGTTGTTGGACGAGAGAGGGACCTCTCTCGCTCACAGCCCGGACGGACCTGGACAAGCCAGGAACCGGACTAACAGGCTTCCTCCGATCTGTCCTCAATCTGCCGTCACTGGGTGAGTACTAAAGTAATTAAAGTGCTCGCATCACCCAAATCTCCTTCCTAGACCGCAACGGACGAACCCGGCAGCCGAACCATTCGATGAATGTACGCTACACCGGGTGAGCTAGCGAATGTCACTCCGTAGGCGATAGACATATTCCATGAGCACTTATTGCCGCTAACTCTTCATTAACTATGATGACAGAGGCACACTTTTGAAAGACATCTCCGTAACTCTGCGAACAAGAAACCAGAAATGCTTGGTTATAGCAAGCATAAAATAATAATATATATAGCGTCGTTCAATAATTCGAAAGTTTGTGTGACATTATTGGACTATGTCGGAACTGAGGGACGATGTCCCTGAACCGAACCAAAAATTTCTAAGTCCACCGACGCTATCAGTTTCTTATCCGGCATCGCAGCATTCTGGTCCGACGAAAGAAGCTGTAGAAGACCAAGTCAGATGACATACACAACAGCATATGTTGTTCTGAAAGAAAAGCTTGAAATCCTCCAAATCCCTTTCGGTATCCCGTCGGACCGGATGAAACTTTCGGATGTCCGTACCCGCTTCCGCGGAGCATCCCGACCCAGCATCGTCGGATAAAATATATGCGACAGATTCAGTTGATGCTGGGATGCTGCGATAAACTGTGCTATTAAGGAAAGCACGTCCGTTCCCGAGGCCTGTGCAGTAGCGGTCTTACGATGCATTGCCGCCGGAAGCTCCGTGTACGTTGACTCCCGCACACTTCCTATGCGAACGTCCGGAGTCTGCAGGCCTCGTGTCCCTGGCTACAGGATGGTGTGACCTGGTCGCCGAAGAATCCTTGATCGGCGAAGCTGGTAATATATCGGCGGTCACGCAGCCAAGGTGCGGTCGTGTGCGC
This sequence comes from Pictodentalium vernedei, assembly GCA_031216915.1. Taxonomy (NCBI): domain Eukaryota; kingdom Metazoa; phylum Mollusca; class Scaphopoda; order Dentaliida; family Dentaliidae; genus Pictodentalium; species Pictodentalium vernedei. The sequence continues at coordinate 27,109,060 of CM062297.1, forward strand.
TAATGAGAAGAGGAAGCCTTAGCAGTCTCCGCGGACTGCCTATACAACGGAGCGTCCCGAGCGACGGACGTATGCTCCGCTTGCGACACAATTTGTACCACAACATCTGGGACCAGATGTTGTTGAACGAGAGAGGGGCCTCTCTCGCTTGCCGTCCGGATGGACCGGAACGAGCTATGAACCGGACTAAAAGGCTTCCTCCATTTTCCCTCCGATCTGCCGTCACTGGGTGTGCATTAGGTTAATTTATAGTGCTCGCATCACCCGAAAATTCCTTCTAGACCGCAACGGACGAACCCGGCTGCCGAACCATTCGGTGAATGGACGCTACACCGGGCGAGTTAGCGGACGTCAAAGGCCGTCGAACCTACTAGGGTCCTCTTAGGCAATTGGCGTATTTACATGAGCACTTTTCCGCTAGCCCTTCATTAATTGTGATGACGGAGGCACACTGTTGGAAGACATCACAGATACATCACCCTAATCTTGATCGTCTGAAATAGAAATTGATAAAGTAGAGTGACCCTGCAGGGAAAGGACCGGAGTGTCCAATTCCCCAATAACATACCGTGACATACGCTTCCCATATTGTCATCGAAATCATACGATACAGAACAGGAGTTAATGCGAGTACACTGACCACATATAGAATGATTATAAAGTCAGAGGAAGACTTCCTCTTAATACAAATGATCAATGTCCTTTCAATGTGAAAAGAAAACAAGTCCTGGTACTCGCACACTAACCCCTGGCAATCAAAATACATAATAATAATATGATCCATTAATATAGAAAAAATAATTGAAATCAAAATATTTTGAAAAAATATTTTTTCAGAACAGCCCAAGTTTCTGAAAAGTAACGTTGAGCCCCAATGGATCCCAAGCCTAAGTGTGGACAAAAATTTTAAAAATATTTTAAACAATTTATTCAACACTTACGAACAATAATAATGTATCTAGTTATGATTAAAATAACATCAAGATATTATTTTCCAGAAATCCCCCCCTCACACAGAGGGCTGTTGTAAATGTAAACAATGAGTGTAAAAACACTAAAATAAGACTCCAGGCACCCAGGCCCGAAATCAGTTACCAAAAATACACTATCTGATGCAAAACAGAGACTTCCAGGGAAGAAACTGCAGAACATCAGATGGTAGATGCAGAACACAACGCCTAACCACCCGTAGGTGAAGACGTAAACATGGGGAAAAGAACAGAATTCATTCTGTTATTCAGCTAAAACTCCCAAGAAAATTTAGAATAATAATTATAAAAACTATGCCAAAAGCATGGTAGAATAGCAAGGGGGGACTTAAAGGACAGGGAGAGAGGAAAACACTTAAAAAACAGTGTAACTAAATAATCAGAATGACAACAAAATGGCTGCTGCCTCGAAAATAGGTAACTTAACATAATTTCATTAAAAAATTTTAAGTTACAGCCCTGATAATATTTTTTTCCTCTCCTCCTTCTCTATCCTCCTTAGAATCACCATTTCACTAATATTTATGTGTCTGGCATCATTTAAACTGAGATTTATAAGCACAAAGATCAGTCAGATGTTAACTGATGAAGGGCCAAACTTAGAATGATTAATGGCGCCAATTTCGGAACGTCCTTGACACTGCACATGTGCAGTAGGGGCGAAGTGTGGAGGGCCTTTCAGGACATGTTTTCTTTGGTTTTAGATGCAAATTTTGGGGATTGGGGGGCAAAATTTGTGTTTGGCCCTATATTTTAAGAGTTAGCACCAGCTATGTCTGGGTCATTGGTACAGTATAAAAATATGAAAAACGAATTTCAATCGATTTCTAGCACGAGAATGCAGACCGTTTTTTTCACTTGTCTCTGCATTTTGAACACTGCACTAACGTTTACAACGATTGTTGGAAAGGTTTCATGGACATCTTTCAAAAATAAATAAATTTTATGGTTTGTTTAATTGTGGTTTACTTTCGAGTGGACTGTCCACTTCTGAAAGAGAAGGAATGTAGGCTTCAGAAAAAAGTGTTGTTCAGTTGTGAATAGTAGGCATACCCTTACATGTATCATAAGTTAACAACACTACCACCGAACCACTGACGGAAACGTGTGTTGCGCTGGCATGGCCCGATGGGAGGGGAGGGAGGATGTTTTGCGAAATCCACCCCCCCCCCCCCCCCACCCCCTAGGTTTCATGGTTTATTTGGATTCTCTTTTGTGGTGATGTGGACTAATTTTTAATGCCTTTCGGAACTTATAAATTATGGACACAAATGGACTCGGAACCAAGGAGTCACAAGCCCTCGCCAATAAAGTGTGTGTGGGGGGGGGGGGGGGGGGGCACCCCCTTCTGTTTTTGTGTTCGCCCCATCTCGCAGCTGCCCGACTCGGATGATGTTGTGCATCTTATTCCATACCCCCCCCCCCCCCCTAGATTTTACTCCTGCCCCCTAACTTTGATGTCCAGACTATGTGCTTGGGGTGGGGGTCACAATTTTTCAGATGTTAAAAAATTTATAGTAATTATATATTTTTTATACTTACCAATGACCCAGACATAGCTGGTGCTAACTCTTAAAAATCTAGGGCCAAACACAAATTTTGCCCCCCCAATCCCCAAAATTTGCATCTAAAACCAAAAGAAATCATGTCCTAAAGGACCTCCATACTTTGCCCTTACTGCGCATGCGCAGTGTCAAGGACGTTCCGAAATTGGTGCCAATTATCATTCTTACAAGCAGTGCCTGGTCAGCGCTATGTACTCAGCGGGGAGGTAAGAGTTCCCAACTCCTGGGAGGGCCATCCCCGTCTGGGTCATTGGTAAGTATAAAAAATATATAAATTACTATAAATTTTTTAACATTTTTATACTGTACCAATGACCCAGACATAGCTGAATAGTAAAAAGGCTGGAGGGCCTAGGACATAGAGGAAAATCCAATAAGCTCAACTATATAATATAGAGTCAACCCCTCAAGGAGAAAAGGAGTATTAGGCTTTACATGTAACTTTCTTATTTTAAGTTAAATTAGAAAGATACAATACCCTCATAATTGAGCACAATAACATTCATGTTCTCTATTAACATCCAGTATAACCCTTTATACTAATTATTTTTAAAGTAAGCCAATAAATAAAGTTAGTCCAGAGAATTGAGACTCTTTATATTCTTTAAAAGTGTCCGAGGATTGTATATTAATGCCCGTTTGACACTTGACATATACAAATGCTTCACACCGAGCTACACTTTAAAAATATAACATGAATGAATTTTTAACATTAATATTACACTTTAAAACCATCCCGGAAACGACTCAGAAATACTGACTTCGGAGGAGGCATTCCCTTGCTTTTCACTATAAAGCAGGTGACCTAAGGGAACACCCTCCCCCCCCCCTTCCCCTTGCCCTGGGTCAAATAGCCCAGAGCGAAGAGGGCAGCCGGACGGAGTCACTGCCGGAACAGAAAGCCTGAATAAGTATAGTTGCAACTGTTTAGTGGACGACATTCTGAGCAACAGATAACGGACCTAAACAATGCAGGTCTCCAGAAATGGACTCAATATTTCTGAGATAAAAATTTGTGAATGTGGATGGCTGAGACCAATAAGCAGCCTTCATTAAATCTGTAATAGCAATACTATTAGCGTAAGCCCAAGAAGTAGAAAGAGCTCTTACTTCATGAGCCGAAATCTTAAGCACAGACTGCTGAGATGAAGATAAATTTTCATAAGCAGTACGGATAGTTAATTGAATCCATCTAGCAATAGAATGGACCGAAATGTCCTTTCTATTAGGCATCAGAGACAGAAAGAAACGTTTTCGTCCCTTTCTGATAAACTGAGATCTCTGTTTATAGATACGTAACGCTCTAACAGGACAGAGTAAAGGCCTACGCCCGTCTGAAGACGGAAGAGCCTTAATAACAATAGGTTCCGGATATTTATTAGGAGCCTGATTCTTAGCTAAAAATCCCACATTAGTAGTGAAGGTGATAGTGTTCCCGACACTACGATAGTGAGAATCATCCACCGACAGTGCATGAAGCTCACTGACTCTTCTAGCAGAAGAGAAAGCTAAGAGAAAAGCTGTCTTATAAGACAAGAATTTGAAATCTACTGTCCCAAGAGGTTCAAATGGCTTTTCCTTCAGTTTAAGAAGAACCCAAGCTAAATTCCACTTAGGAATTAACCTAAGAGTTCTGGGTCTATTTATCGAGAAGTTTCTAACTAACTTAGATAAAGAGACATTAGATCCAATTTGTAAACTATCATGATGTGCATAGGTATCAGATAACATAGACCTATAACCCTTAATAGTAACAGGCTGCAGTTTGATTTCGTCAAACAAGTATACTAGAAAGTTTGCAATGTCTGGTATGGAGGGATAAAAAATATCAACAGAATGATCCCTACACCAACGACGAAAAACTTTCCACTTAGCCGCATAGTTTAGCGAAGAGGAGGTCCTCCTACAGTTGGAAATCGCGTCCACTGCTCATCCTGTAAAGTGCTTGCCATGCAAGAAGGACCGCACAACGGAAAAACGTGAAGGTTGAGACCTTCCGGTTTGTGATGGAGTTGACGCGATTTCCCCTGCGAAAGAAGATCCTCCCGTGGAGGAAGCTTTCGCGGTAGGTCCCACAACAGACACCTGAGTAGATTTATCCACAGTCTCTGTGGAGACAGAGATGCTACCAACAGAATCTTGCATTGAGATTGTTTAATCTTTAGCATTACTTGCTGAATCAACGGCACTGGAGGATACGCATATCCCATCATTCTGTTCCAAGGGATCGACAGAGCGTCTACTGCAAATGCTCTTGGATCCGGACACGGAGACACATACGTCTGCAACTGATTGTTGAGATGTGTCGCAAATAAGTCTATCATTGGCCGTTCCCATTGGTAGCAAATCTGATTGAATACTTGTTTGTTGACAGTCCACTCCGACGGCAACAAGCGACCCTTTCGTGAAAGGGAGTCTGCTAGTACATTCAGACGACCCGGTATATGACGGACCGAAAGAAGAACTTGATGTTCTAGAGCAAACAGGATTCTTTCCGTTAGATTGAACAAAGAAATTGAATGAGTGCCTCCCTGATTCCGTATATACGCCATTACTGTCGTATTGTCGGATAGGATTTGGACATGAGCATTGTGAATAATGTCCATCCAATGACGTAACGCAAGCCAAATTGACATCATTTCCTTGATGTTTATGTGCTTGCACAGGAATTGCGGATCCCAAAGACCCTGGCATCTCGAATCCGTTGGGATCAATGATGCACCCCAACCTGTTTGACTGGCATCCGTCATAATGGTAAAACTCGGATCCGGCAACTGCAGTGGAACTCCCTGAGTTAACCACTGAATGTTTGCCCAAGTCTGAATCTCTCGTTTCACTTGATCTGACAAGAGAACGTCTATGTCGAGCGAATGAATTTTCACATTCCAATTCTGAGTCAAGAAAATTTGGAGAGGACGCGTGCGTAACCGCCCCATCGGAATGAGATCCGCAGCGGCTCCGCACAGACCTATCAGTCTCATGAACTCCCTCGCTGTGACTTTGTCTGCGTGCAGACAATAGCGAGCGTAACAACTGACTAATTTCGCTCTGGTTAACGGCAGACGAACGAGATTGTTGTGCGTCTCGAAGCTCATTCCCAGATGTGTGAATGACTTGGACGGCACCAGATCCGACTTCTCCTCGTTTATTATAAAACCGAGACGTCGGAGCAATAGAAGCAGATTCTGCACATCGTTCTGAAGCGTTAACTTGTTGCCGTACCTCTGAAGAATGTCGTCCAGGTAGGCCGACGTTACCGCAGACGAATGAGCTCGGAAATACATCATTACCAAGTTCATTACCCGAGTGAAAGCCCAGGGTGCTAGATTCAATCCGAAGCACATTGCCCGGAATTGATACACCACCCCTAGGACTGCGAAGCGTAGATACTTTCTGAATGTCGGATGTACCATGACGTGAAAGTACGCATCTTTAAGATCTATGCTTGTTGCATAATCGTTCACCCGAATACTCGCTCTGACCGATCGAATCGTCTCCATATAAAACTTCGGAGCGACGATCAGCTTGTTTATCCAGCTCAAATCTATGACTGGACGGAACGAGCCGTCTGGTTTCGGAACCAGAAACAGATGGCTGTAGAATCCCGGTGTCTCCTGGTTTTCTACGACCTCTACCACGTTCTTCATTAAAAGAGACTGCACCTCTGATAACAGAGCGTCTCTTTTCTGCGGATTTGACGGAAGTTGAGTCCATTTTGGACTTCGAGTTAATGGAGGCTTTCGTTTGAAGGATATCTTTAGGTTTTCCGAAATCACCCCTCTCACCCAAGGGTCGTCCATAATCGACGCCCACTCTTGTGAAAAACTCGACAACCTTCCGCCAACCGGCACGCGATAGAGGTTGAAGCCATCACCTCCTGGACCTGCGAGGCCTGCGGTAGGAGAAACCACGTCCTCCGCGACCCGCACCTCGTCCCGTCGACCTCGGGGCGTCCGACCGGTTGTCCCGGCCCGAAGGACGTCCCGCACGTGAGTCGCTGCCTTGACGGTCTCTTGAATAAGACCAAGAGGACGCACCGGAACCTCTATAGGAACCTCTCTTGGGCGCATTAGACCCAGAAGTGCCTGTCTTACTCTTATCTGCCGTGTCCGACTTCTTAGAAGCAGATTTGAACAGCAGAGAATCCGAAGCTTTCTTAGTAATTTTATCGTAAATTGCAGAAAGCTTGCCGTCGAAGAGAAGTTCTCCAGAGACCGAAGCGACTCTGAGAGAGTTCTTCACCTTACTATCCACGAGTGTCGATGTAGCTAGGGCTGCGTCACGTCTAACCAACTCCAGGTTTGCCACTGAAAGGGCGGAGTTACACGTGGAATAAGCTACTGCCCTTGAAAGATGTCTTAAAGAGGATTGTATATCCTGGAATTCTTTCCCTTGAAGACGCAGTGATAACGCCTTAGTAAGGTGGTCTGCGTAAGATAAAGCATCTAAACTGGCTCTGTTAGACGAAATAGTCGTCTCCAACACCGCGGTTGGAATAGATGCAGACGACGGTAATGATAATTCTAAGTCTTCCGCCTTGTCGTCCATACGCAGAGGAACTCTCGGGATACCCTGTCCTGCCTATCGAATTTATTCCTTGCATTAATGAAAGGCAGGTTGAGAGTATTGGCGGACAAGAAACCCGCTTTTCCTGTTTTGGAAGCAAGTTTGAATATAGCATCGTTCAATAATTCAAATGTTCTTGCGACATTATTGGACTGAGATGGAAACTCGGGAGCGATGTCCCTGAACCGCTCAAAGAAATCAGAATCCAATGACGCTATAATTCTCTTGTCCGGAACCGCAGCAGTCTGGCCCGACGGAATAACTTGAGGAAGAAAGTGCCGATGAAGTCCACGGCAGCTTTATGTTGTTCCGAAAGGGATAGCTCCAAGTCATCCGTATCCCTTTCACCATCCGGTCGGACCTCATGATGCTCCCGGTCGTCCGCACCCGATGCTTCGGCGGAGCGTACCGACCCAGCGCCGTCAGATAATTCCCGATCCGACACCGTTTCTGTCGGTTGCTGGGATGCTGCGATAAGTTGTGCTATTTGAACAAGCACGTCCGACATCGAGGCCTGCGGAGGCGCAGTCTTTCGCTGCTTCGCCGAGGGCAGCTCCGCATCTGGTGACTCCCGCATACTCTTCCTATGCGAACGTCCGGAGACCACCGGCCTCGTGTCCCTGGCTACCGGATGGCGTGACCTGGTCGCCGAAGAATCCCTGATCGGCGAAGCTGGTAAAATATCGGCGGTCACGTAGCCAAGGTGCGGTCGTGTGCGCTGGTGAGAGGAAGAAGCCTGAGCAGTCTCTGCGGACTGCCTATACAACGGAGCATCCCGAGTGACGGACGTGTGCTCCGCTTGCGACACATTTTGTACCACAACATCTGGTCCCAGATGTTGTTGTACGAGAGAGGGGCCTCTCTCGCTCGTGGCCCGGCTGGACCTGGACGAGCTAGGAACCGGACTCGAAGGCTTCCTCCGATCTCTCCTACTATCCGCCGTCACTGGGTGTGCACGTTGAATGTTTATAGTGCTCGCATCACCCAACATTTCCTCCTGGACCGCATCGGACGAACCCGGCAGCCGAACCATTTGGTGAATGGACGCTACACCGGGCGAGCTAGCGGACGACATTTGTCTTATCTCCATGAGCACTTTTGCCGCTAGCTCTGTATTCATTTGTGACGACGGAAGCGCACTTGCGGAAGATAACATGGAAACATCACCCTGTTCTTGTTCCTCTGAAATAGATACTGATAGAGTAGAGTGACCCTGCGGGGAAAAAGCCGGCATAGCCCTTTCTCCACTAACAACATATCGTGACACACGTTTCCAATGTTTGTCATCCCAATATTGACATATAGAACAGGGATTAGTGCGAGTACACTGACTACAATTAATACAATGATCATGAAAGTCAGAGGAAGATTTCTTCCTATTACAATTTGAACAATATCCTTTCATTGTGAAAAGTCAACAACAAGTCCTAGTACTCGCACAAACCCCTAAACACAAAGATACATAATAACATGATCCATTAATATTGAAAAAACAATTGAAAATCAAAATAATTTTTGAAAAATATTTTTTGAGCGAAGCCCAAGTTTCTGAAAAGTAACGTTGAGCCCCAATGGATCCCAAGGCTAAGTGTGGTCAAAAATTTTAAAATTATATTAAATAATTAATGCAACACTTACGGATAATAATAATGTATCTTATAGTGAGATAAACTACTCCAAAGGCAAACAGCCCCCCTCCAAAGAGACTGTTGCCAATGTAAACAAACAGTGTAAAAACACCAGAAAACATGACTCCAGGCACTGACAATACTGGCCCGAAATCAGTCATCAAAATTACACTCTATCTGATGCAAGACAGAGACTCCCAGGGGAGAATCTGCAGAACATCAGATGGTAGATGCAGAACACAACGTTTATACACCCATGGGTGAAAACGTAACTATGGGGAAAATAACAGAATTCATTCTGTAACCAAGCTAACTCTCCCAAGAGAATTTAGAAATGATCTTTCTCAAAAATATGCCAAAAGCATGGGAGAAGAGCAAGGGGGGACTTAGAAGACCAGGGGAGAGGAAACACTGAATAAGCAGTGCAACTTTATAGCAAGAATGACAACAACAGGCCCATGCCTCGAAAATAGGCAACTTAACATAATTTCATAAAAAATTTTAAGTACAGCCCTGATTATTTTTTGTCACTCCTTTTTCCTCTCCTCATTCTACATCCTCCTTAGAATCACCATTTCTCCAATAATTACGTGTCTGGCATCCTTTAAACTGAGATTTACAAGCACAAAGATCAGTGAGATGTTGACTGATGAAGGGCCAAACAGAGAATGATAATTGGCGCCAATTTCGGAACGTCCTTGACACTGCGCATGCGCAGTAAGGGCAAAGTATGGAGGTCCTTTAGGACATGATTTCTTTTGGTTTTAGATGCAAATTTTGGGGATTGGGGGGCAAAATTTGTGTTTGGCCCTAGATTTTTTAGAGTTAGCACCAGCTATGTCTGGGTCATTGGTACAGTATAAAAATATATATATATTCCGTCGCCCCTCCCCCCTCTCTCTCTCTCTCTTCTCTCTCACAAATTCACACAAGTATTCGTGATGAATAAAATAATTACCCATATGTTTGTGTATTTTTATTGTTTTCTAATATCTTTTTCTTCGCAATGCCTCATTCTGTCATTGTTATTGTTTTGTTTTTGCAGACTGTCTGTCTGTATGTTAGTTTCAATTGCTTGAATAAACCTTACACATCTTGATCGAAGATGATACTGGCCACCCACAAAACCTGGGAATAACAATTATCTTTTGCTTCCAAAGAAAATCTGGTGGTGAGGAGGAGCGGGTGTGGTGTTCTGGCTACGCGCTTGGTGTGTTGGGGACACAATTTTTCAGTCACACATGTATATATATTTCCCCTCCCCCTCTCTCTCTCTCTCTCTCTCTTAAGCAAATTCACACAGGCACTTGAGATGAATAAAATAATTACCCATATTTTTGTGTACTTTTAACATCTTTTTTCTTATCAATGTTTCATTGTCATTGTTGTTGTTTTCGCAATTGGTATTTGTTGGTGTTAATTGCTTGAATAAATCTTACAAATATTGATCGAAGATGATACTGACCACCCGCAAAACCCGAGAATATCATTTATCTTTTGCTTCTAAAGCAAAGCTAGTGGTGGAAAGGGGGGGGGGGGGGGGGGGCTGTGGTGTTTGGAGAGTTGGTAGTTCATTACCCATGATTCACTCCACGTACGGATACGGATGCAAGTCTCTGAGGAGCCTAGACGCCAGTGTTCTGCTATGAGAAGGGCTTTCGTTCGAGGATTTTTACTAGTAGTGATAGAACCCCACAAGGCTGTGATTTTCTGCTTGACTCCCCGATGCTGTAAAATTTATATCAGCGGTCTTTTTTCTACTTTAGTTTCTAGAATGCCCGTACAATTGGTATATTCTTGTAAATATTGATATGGTCTTTTGGTACATCCAGATTGATTAAGTCTACATGTTTTGTTTTGTTTCTGTTTTTGTTTTTTTTTTTCTGATACAATGCATCAGCTGAATGCAAATTCTGTACATTTTCTAAGCCGATAAAATCAACCTGCTGCGAATATATCCTGCTGACATGTAGGCGGATAGCCTCGGCGTTATTTCGCAGCATTTGTAATGGTACATATACTATATGAGTTTGGCAAATGGCGTACGGAATTTCGAGCGAGATTCGGGAAATTTATTTAAGACTGTTTTATTATTCTTGTGAATCTGTGTTCAGCATCTCTAAAACTTTGCCCCATCCAGTAGGGTTTGATGGGTACGGGATTCGTCTTCCGAGTTTTTATATATTACCTCTTTGCCAGTTTCTGTGGCTCGTCGTAAAAAATTACGCTGCATGCACAGTTATTACCTATTAATGCATACTGACTTGCAAACTGTGCAGTTACCGTGTAAGTTGTTATTTAACTTATTCAATCAACAGAAATAGGAGTCTTTTTATATCCGATTTCAACGATTCAAACCACGAGAAGAACATCACACACAAAATACTTAAATGAACACAGTAGCAATTACTGCGAGTCTGTGTTTATTGCCAATCAACAACACTGATCTCTTTCACACAAAATCACCGACCAACACAGTGTTAATTATCTCTGCTATAACACAGAGTTTCACCGGATAACTCTGTGTTTTGATGAAATGTAAACACCGCGTCCAGTGTTTCATATGGTATACACTCTGGACGTACTGTACCTCTAATTTGTCAAAAACAAGTTGAGGTGAAAAGCCACAACCACATGTACTGCATTACACAAAGTATGCGTAGTCAGTCACATTGAACATTCGACTAATCGCATTCCTGCTCTTTAAAACCAGGATTTTTTTCTTGGGAAACTCCAAGGGATTCCCTGTAGTTTTACACTTGTACTTCAAAGTGATTGACTGTTTGCACATGGTGACATCATGATAGCATCTTGCCTTTAAAATAGTGTGTACGCAAGTGTTTGATACAAGAACAATGCAAGGTACATTGTTTTCAAATAAACAAAAGCAAGTCATTTGTACTTCCCCTGCCAAGATAAATACGATGATACTTAACCAGTCCATTACCACAATCACTTGAAATGTCAATTTATTTTATGTGCTGAGGTACGCTAATTTTAACACTTCCTGTGATAAAGTGAGACGTGCGAAGGCACACTTCACTTCAGAATCTGAGGACAGCTGATGACAATATTATCAAGACACCTCAGAGTCTGCTTCATTTTGAATTTGCGGAATTTCACCCGAAATGTCCGTTGCAATCGTGAATAAAGCGTCTGCTGATAAACTGCCATTTTGGGTGTAATTTTGCAATTCAGACTCAACAAAATATCAAAGCAGTTTATTTCAGTCATAACTGTTGGAAGAATTTGGTCCCAAAAATTAACTCAAGCACAAATTCAAGAGAAAAAAGTATTAAAGGAAAATAAAAAAAATATCCCGACCTATCAACCCTATTTTTTTCGGCTATGTAACCAGAAACAAACCATTAATTTTTTTGGGCCTTACATCACAAGACGACCAGTTGCCATTTTTGTATATATGTTATTATTATTTATTGGTGTTTTACGCCACATCAGCAGCTAAGGCTATATCGTGGCGATGAAAAGATTGAATTCTAAAATAGATCACCATTTTCCATGAAGTAATTATTTATTTATTTATTGGTGTGTAAGGTCACATACTTATGCACAATGGCTAATCGTGACCGTGACAGTTTTATGGGTGAGGAAGCCAGAGTACCCAGAGAGAACCATTGAACATGGACGAGCAACTGTCAGCTCCACAACATTCTCTGTTCAAGCAGGGTTACAGCAGTTGAAGACGTGTGCACCATCGACGTGTAGTACGCATTAGTGCATGGCATCATTGTGCCCCCATCTAGGCAACCGGGACCTCTAGCATAGAAGTCCAACAGTCTACCCCTGAGCCACCTTGTTCCACCTTACTTTTGTTTGGATCACAAGACAAATTGTTGCCGTTTCGGTGTATACATGTATGAAATCACCAGAAATGATCCAATCCGTCATGATGATTCAACTTCAAATTTTTGCACAATTCACTCGACAAAAAATTTAGTCTACTTTTGTTTGTTTATTGGTGTTTAACCCTTTACCCAACATAACGGCCAAAACCGGCCAGCGCTATTCTCAAAAATCGCCAATTAATTTTCAAAATATTTTCATTTTTTGTCTCAAAAACATAGGTTATGGCCCCTCGTTGGAACGAGCTCGTCGAGCTCGTTCCAACGAGGGGTCATAACCTATGTTTTTGAGACAAAAAATGAAAAAATTTAGTTATTCAAGAATTTTTTTTGCAAGTGTCGTAGGCTTTTCATGTTAGGTAAAGGGTTAAGGTGTTTAAGGTCACATTTTTCTGCACAATGGCTAATCGAGACAACATGGAGATAAAGTCAAGGTCAGTCAATTGTTTGTGCCCCATGTTGCTTAATTTAAAGGACTTGCACCCCAAGCCAAGCCTGGCATTCTTAAAATTGCAGAAAGGCTAAAAATCGCTCCACTAGCATGTCCTAGGTGAGCGATTAGCTCTCCCCAAGCTTACAAAAGCTAAAAAGGCAAAATGAAGTTTTACTATTACTGAATTCTGTCTTGTGGGTTTTGTACATTTTATTTGGTGCTGGTAACAAGGTAGTCTCTGTGAGACGGCTTCACTCACCCTCCCACACCTCTGGGCTGTCTTACAGAGATGATAGATCACTAACATAGCAGAGATCTGAAAAGATGTGGGTTTTAGGAATAGGCGGTTATGGTAATCATCATTTTCTAAGGCCATGAGGGCTAGCTTCTGTCCTCAATTTTTTTTAAGGCGCGCAGTAGGCGAGCGAATAAATCGCTCTCCTGAAAATGCCAGGCCTGCCAAGCATTAGTGACTGTCCTATTTTATCAGTAAAACATTGCTTGTTTACCACAGTAAACAACCACTGCCTAACTTCATGGGGTTCCCACGGGGGTTACTTTTGTTCAGATCACAAGACAAACTGTTGTCATCTTTGTATATATAAAAGTCACCAGAAATGTTCTAATCCGCCATGATGATTCCACTTAAAATTTTTGCACAATTCACTCAACAGCAAATTTAGTCAACTTTTGTTTCGATCACAAGACAAATTGTTGTCATTTCTGTATAAATGAAAGTCACCAGAAATGTTGTCAAAAGACGATATCTTTAATCAAAAGTAATTTTAACCCTTTACCTAACGTAACGGCCAAAACCGGCCAGCGCTATTCTCAAAAATCGCCAATTAATTTTCATTATTTTTTTCATTTTTTGTCTCAAAAACATAGGTTATGACCCCTCGTTGGAACGAGCTCGTCGAGCTCGTTCCAACGAGGGGTCATAACCTATGTTTTTGAGACAAAAAATGAAAAAAATTAGTTATTCAAGAATTATTTTTGCAACTGTCGTCTGCTTTTCATGTTAGGTAAAGGGTTAAAGGATGTCTTACTCTTAACCACATTAAATCTATTGGTGAGAAAATTGATGTCCACGAAAAGTTTTATCAGACAAACTGACATTGATGAAATCCCTGGCAAGTAGAGCTAGGAGGTTGGGGGATTTACACTGCGGTTGCATTTTTTTGTTAAATCAAAAAACCTCGGCTGCAGTTTGGGTGGCCTTAAGCAAATAGAAACTATCCGTATATCAGATCGGTCCTACAATTACAACATCTTCCTCTAACAACTAACGTGGCATCTTCGGTTGATCGTATCAGTTAAATAAATTATTATAACATATCTATGCCTGTAATGTTGTAAAAAGGCAGACAAAAAAACCCCCAAATCTGTGGTTAGGATAACCCAACCGACCATAAAACATTAAGCCGACCCTCAAAGTAAAAGTCGCTCATTTAGGTCACTGTAACCCAAAATTTCCATCCAACTTCAAATGAGCTGTAGGTTTTTAAATTTCTTGTTCGGTTTTTGTTTTTCAGGTGGAGTAAAACCTTGGTTTGGTTCGGTTTTTAATTTTAAAATTCAGTAAAACTCATTCTTTTGTCCAGAATCCTAACTGAATGGCAGTGAAATTGAGTGAAACTCAATGAATGCCCGAAATAAGCTATAATACATGAAGAATCAGGAAGGCCAATATGATAATTACCTAAATATACAGAACTTTTATTGTGCTTGGCCATTTTTCGAGGTCTGACACCTACACGCAACTTGAGGAAAGCTGCAAACACAACTAAACTGAAATGTCGGAAATTCCCAGAATGCAGCCTTCCCAGAGTAGTGAGAGTACTCTCACTACACTGGGATGGCTACATTCTGTGAATTTCTGCAGCAAGAGAGTATTTAATAAAAAACGAAAAACCTTAGATTATGGGATGTCGACGGTTTCGGTTTGAAAAAAAATAAAAACCTTGGTTCGGTTTCGGTTAACCTACAGCTCTAAACTTCAACAGTGAATTTGAAACCAATTTTGATTTTCAAGCTTTCAGAATTATGTGCAGAAATAAATATATCAGACAGTACAAATGAAAAGCAAGTGGCAGGGGTTCATTCCCATTGGACCAATTCCCTTTAGACCAATTCCCACAAGGCCAATTCCCAAAAGACCAACTGTTATGTTCTACTTTTAAAATAATTCTATATCAATAATTTGATATATTTATAAATGTATTCAATGCTATTGATATTCAATTAATGTTACTGATATTCAAGTCTGAAAATAAGCAGTCTGTCATTTGCAGAATGAGGCCGACAGAGGGGGAATTTGCTGATGCTATCCCATACAGTGGGTCAGTTTATCCTCTGGGTACCTCTTTCGGTTTATGTTCGAGACCTTAATTCAGATTGAGGTTCACAGATGGTAAATTTAGTGCAGGGTAGCATCACCAAATTCACCCTCTGGGGACCTCATTTTTCAGATGATAGTCTGCTTATTTTCTGGCTTGTTGCTATTTTATGAACTGAAATGTTATAAACCTATATTTTTTTTATCAAATAAAGTGCTTATCAGTAAATAAATGTTTTCTTAATTATCCTTTATCAACCTTAATTAATAACAGTATGTAGTTGGTCTTTTGGGAATTGGTCTAGTGGGAAGACACCGTGGCAGGTTATAGTTCATCAAAGGAAACTGCATTTGATAAAGTGATGAACATTTTACAATGCTTCAGACTTGGTGTTGACAAGTTATGAATATTGATGAACTTTGTGACGAGTTGTGTGTATTGATAACGAAAGCCTCAAATCTTGGCTTACTGTCTTGAAAATGTCAATGGTGCAAGTATAGCGTGCAACAGTTTTGTTTTTTAATTCCATTCAAACATATACAGAAATTATTTGACGTTGACCAACAGAATTGTGGATATTGCATTTATTATACGGTGAATTATGTGGTCATTCTGGTAATTCGTTATTACGCACAATATCTTTTAACGCACTGGAATTTTAAAATTTTGCGGCTGTGTTCATTGGAGTGTGGTTGCGATTTTTGGTAATCTCTCACTACCAATCCTGACCCGTGGTTGCAGTTAACCTTGCGGCTCTACCGGTGAGAATAGAAGTGAAGACATACGATGAACTATACCAAAATGTCAAATCGTCAGAGACCAAATGCCTTGACCAGGTAGAGTTCTGTAATCCCAGTTCTAGTCCTATTTTTTTCTTTTTTCTACTTAAAACAAATACAAAAAAATGTGGAAACAAATTGAGGAAATAGTCTCCAAAAGTCAGAAAATTTATCCAGAAATCAGCGATCACGAGAAGAAACTTCAGTCGACAGAAAATCCTTAAAGTACATCACAACCTTATACATCACAGTCAGAAGACGACAAAATTAAAAAGGAACGATTGGAAGATCTCATCAGGTACTCAACTGAGAAAGAAGATATTTCCAAAATCAACGAGAATTTAATACAATTAAGTGACTTTGTCAATAATTTAAAAACTGATCTTATTTTTAAAAATATTGATAACAAATTGAGGAAATAGTCTTCAAAAGTCAGTAAATTTATCCAGAAATTAGCGATCCCAAAAAGAAACTTCAGTCTACAGAAACTCCTTTAAGTACACCACAACCTTATAAATCACAGTCAGGAGACAACAAAATTAAAAAGGAAGGATTGGAAGATCTCATCAGGTACTCAACTGATAAAGAAGATATTTCCAAAAATCAACGAGAATTTAATACAATTAAGTGAGTTTCTCAATAATTTAAAAACTGATCTTATTTTTAAAAATATTGATAACATCACAATGTTAAATTTGGTGTTAGATAAAGTTATGAATGTTGATGAACACTGTGATGAGTTTCGTGTATTGATACTGAAAGCCTCAAATCTTGGCTTACTGTCTTGAAAATGTCAATGGTGCAAGTATAGCGTGCAACAGTTTTGTTTTTTAATTCCTTTCAAACATATACAGAAATTATTTGATGTTGGCCAACAGAATTGTGGATATTGCATTTATTATATGGTGAATTATGTGGTCATTCTGGTAATTCGTTATTACGCACAATATCTTTTAACGCACTGGAATTTTAAAATTTTGCGGCTGTGTTTATTGGAGTGTGGTTGCGATTTTTGGTAATCTCTCACTACCAATCCTGACCCGTGGTTGCGGTTAACCTTGTGGCTCTACCGGCGAGAATAGAAGTGAAGACATAAGATGAACTATACCAAAAAGTCAAATCGTCAGAGATCAAATGCCTTGACCAGGTAGAGATCAAATCGTCAGAGACCAAATGCCTTGACCAGGTAGAGATCTGTAATCCCAGTTCTAGTCCTATTTTTTTCTTTTTTTCTACTTAAAACAAATACAAGAAAATGTGGAAACAAATTGAGGAAATAGTCTCCAAAAGTCAGAAAATTTATCCAGAAATTAGCGATCCTGAGAAGAAACTTCAGTCTACAGAAAATCCTTAAAGTACAACACAACCTTATACATTACAGTCAGAAGATGTCAAAATTAAAATGGAAGGATTGGAAGATCTCATCAGGTACTCAACTGATGTAGAAGAGATTTCCAAAATCAACAAGAATTTAATACAATTAAGTGACTTTGTCAATAATTTAAAAACTGATCTTATTTTTAAAAATATTGATAACAATATTACGCACAATATCTTTTAACGCACTGGAATTTTAAAACTTTGCGGCTGTGTTTATTGGAGTGTTGTTGCGATTTTTGGTAATCTCTCACTACCAATCCTGACCCGTGGTTGCGGTTAACCTTGCGGCTCTCCCGGCGAGAATAGAAGTGAAGACATACAATGAACTATACCAAAATGTCAAATCGTCAGAGACCAAATGCCTTGACCAGGTAGAGATCTGTAAT
Source organism: Pictodentalium vernedei (assembly GCA_031216915.1). Taxonomy (NCBI): domain Eukaryota; kingdom Metazoa; phylum Mollusca; class Scaphopoda; order Dentaliida; family Dentaliidae; genus Pictodentalium; species Pictodentalium vernedei. The sequence continues at coordinate 27,126,988 of CM062297.1, forward strand.
CCCAGTTCTAGTCCTATTTTTTTCTTTTTTCTACTTAAAACAAATACAAGAAAATGTGGAAACAAATTGAGGAAATAGTCTCCAAAAGTCAGAAAATTTATCCAGAAATTAGCGATCCTGAGAAGAAACTTCAGTCTACAGAAAATCCTTACAGTACATCACAGTCAGAAGACGACAAAATTAAAAAGGAAGGATTGGAAGATCTCATCAGGTACTCAACTGATGTAGAAGATATTTCCAAAATCAACGAGAATTTAATACAATTAAGTGACTTTGTCAATAATTTAAAAACTGATCTTATTTTTAAAAATATTGATAACAACAAATTGAGGAAATAGTCTTCAAAAGTCAGAAAATTTATCCAGAAATTAGTGAGCCCGAAAAGAAACATCAGTCTACAGAAAAAGTCAAGAAATTTTATCCAGAAATTAGCGATCCCGAAAAGAAACTTCAGTCTACAGAAAATCCTTAAAGTACATCACAGTCAGGAGACGACAAAATTAAAAAGGAAGGAAGGAATGGAAGATCTCATCAGGTACTCAACTGATATAGAAGATATTTCCAAAATCAACGAGAATTTAATACAATTAAGTGACTTTGTCAATAATTTAAAAACTGATCTTATTTTTAAAAATATTGATAACATGACAATGTTAAAGTCGGTGTTAGATAACATTTTTACCATTGAACCGTTATGTACCAGTCAAAACATGGACTTTGATATCAAATATTTCCCTGGACGCAATAATATTAAGATTCCAAACACTTATTACAGGAATAATCCTAAAAAAAAATTAATTAATGCAGCACTGGGTACAACCCCCTACATTCCGATTCCTCCATTCATATCCATTGTAAAATTCCCCGACCAGTTTGGTCAGGAACTTAAAACACGAAAATAGAAATAAAAATATCAGCCTTTCACCCTTATTCCTGACTATTCGATAGTACACGTATTTCTTTACATTTGTGCAGGTCCTATTGACAAAAAGTTTTATCAGACAAACTACCATTGATGAAATCCCTGGTGAGTAGAGCTGGGAAGATGTGGGATTTACACTGCGCTTGCGTTTTTTTTTTAAATCAAAAAACCTCAGCTGCAGTTTGGGTGGCCTTGAGCAAATAGAACTATCTGTATATCAGATCGGTCCTACAATTACAACATCTTCCTCTAACAACTAACAAGGCATCTTCTGTTGATCGTATCAGTTAAATAAATTATTATAACATATCTATGCCTGTAATGTTGTAAAAAGGCAGACAAAAAAAACCCCAAATCTGTGGTTAGGATAACCCAACCGACCATAAAACATTAAGCCGACCCTCAAAGTAAAAGTCGCTCATTTAGGTCATTGTAACCCTAAAGTTTCATCCAACTTCAACTGTGAATTTGAAACCAATTTGATGTTCAAGCTTTCAAAATTGCCTGTAAAAATAAATATATCCCACAGTACAAATGAAGAGCAAGTGGCAGGGGTTCATTCCCACTAGACCAATTCCCTTTTGACCAATTCCCACAAGGCCAATTCCCAAAAGACCAACTCATGCGTTCTACTTTTAAAATAATTCTATATCAATAATTTGCTGTATTTATAAATGTATTCAATGTTATTGATATTCAAGTCTGAAAATAAGCAGTCTGTCATTTGCAGAATGAGGTCCCCAAAGGGGGAATTTTCTGATGCTATCCCATACAGTGGGTCAGTTTATCCTCTGGGTACCTCTTTCGGTTTACGTGTTAGACCTTAATTGAGATTGAGGTTCACAGAGGGTAAATTTAGTGATGCTACCCTGCTGTGCAGGGTAGCATCACCAAATTCACCCTCTGGGGACCTCATTTTTCAGATGATAGTCTGCTTATTTTCTGGCTTGTTGCTATTTTATAAACAGAAATGTTATAAACCTATATTTTTTTATCAAATAAAGTGCTTATCAGTAAATAAATGTTTTCTTAATTATCTTTAATCAACCTTAATTAATAACAGTATGTAGTTGGTCTTTTGGGAATTGGTCTAGTGGGAAGACACCGTGGCAGGTTATAGTTCATCAAAGGAAACTGCATTTGATAAAGTGATGAACATTTTACAATGCTTCAGACTTGGTGTTGACAAGTTATGAATATTGATGAACTTTGTGATGAGTTGCGTGTATTGATAACAAAAGCCTCAAATCTTGGCTTACTGTCTTCAAAATGTCAATGGTGCAAGTATAGCGTGCAACAGTTTTGTTTTTTAATTCCATTCAAACATATACAGAAATTATTTGACGTTGACCAACAGAATTGTGGATATTGCATTTATTATACGGTGAATTATGTGGTCATTCTGGTAATTCGTTATTACGCACAATATCTTTTAACGCACGGGAATTTTAAAATTTTGTGGCTGTGTTTATTGGAGTGTGGTTGCGATTTTTGGTAATCTCTCACTACCAATCCTGACCCGTGGTTGCGGTTAACCTTGCGGCTCTACCGGCGAGAATAGAAGTGAAGACATACGATGAACTACACCAAAATGTCAAATCGTCAGAGACCAAATGCCTTGACCAGGTAGAGATCTGTAATCCCAGTTCTAGTCCAATTGTTTTCGTTTTTTCTACTTAAAACAAATACAAAAAAATGTAGAAACAAATTGAGGAAATAGTCTCCAAAAGTCAGAAAATTTATCCAGAAATCAGCGATCATGAGAAGAAACTTCACTCTACAGAAAATCCTTAAAGTACACCACAACCATATACATCACAGTCAGAAGACGACAAAATTAAAAAGGAAGGATTGGAAGATCTCATCAGGTACTCAACTGAGAAAGAAGATATTTCCAAAATCAATGAGAATTTAATACAATTAAGTGACTTTGTCAATAATTTAAAAACTGATCTTATTTTTAAAAATATTGATAACAACAAATTGAGGAAATAGTCTTCAAAAGTCAGTAAATTTATCCACAAATTAGTGATCCCAAAAAGAAACTTCAGTCTACAGAAAAAGTCAAGAAATTTTATCCAGCTTAAAGTACACCACAACCTTATACATCACAGTCAGGAGACGACAAAATTAAAAAGGAAGGATTGGAAGATCTCATCAGGTACTCAACTGATATAGAAGATATTTCCAAAAATCAACGAGAATTTAATACAATTAAGTGAGTTTCTCAATAATTTAAAAACTGATCTTATTTTTAAAAATATTGATAACATCACAATGTTAAATTTGGTGTTAGATAAAGTTATGAATGTTGATGAACACTGTGATTAGTTTCGTGTATTGATACTGAAAGCCTCAAATCTTGGCTTACTGTCTTGAAAATGTCAATGGTGCAAGTATAGTGTGCAACCGTTTTGTTTTTTAATTCCATTCAAACAGATACAGAAATTATTTGACGTTGGCCAACAGAATTGTGGATATTGCATTTATTATACGGTGAATTATGTGGTCATTCTGGTAATTCGCTATTACGCACAATATCTTTTAATGCACTGGAATTTTAAAATTTTGCGGCTGTGTTTATTGGAGTGTGGTTGCGATTTTTGGTAATCTCTCACTACCAATCCTGACCCGTGGTTGCGGTTAACCTTGCGGCTCTCCCGGCAAGAATAGAAGTGAAGGCATACAATGAACTATACCAAAATGTCAAATCGTCAGAGACCAAATGCCTTGACCAGGTAGAGATCTGTAATCCCAGTTCTAGTCCTATTTTTTTCTTTTTTCTACTTAAAACAAATACAAGAAAATGTGGAAACAAATCGAGGAAATAGTCTCCAAAAGCCAGAAAATTTATCCAGAAATCAGTGATCACGAGAAGAAACTTCAGTCGACAGAAAATCCTTAAAGTACACCACAACCTTATACATCACAGTCAGAAGACGGCAAAATTAAAAAGGAAGGATTGGAAGATCTCATCAGGTACTCAACTGATATAGAAGATATTTCTAAAATCAACGAGAATTTAATACAATTAAGTGACTTTGTCAATAATTTAAAAACTGATCTTATTTTTAAAAATATTGATAACAATAAATTGAGGAAATAGTCTTCAAAAGTCAGAAAATTTATCCAGAAATTAGTGATCCAGAAAAGAAACATCAGTCTACAGAAAAAGTCAAGAAATTTTATCCAGAAATTAGCGATCCCAAAAAGAAACTTCAGTCTACAGAAAATCCTTAAAGTACACCACAACCTTATACATCACAGTGAGGAGACGACAAAATTAAAAAGGAAGGATTGGAAGATCTCATAAGGTACTCAACTGATATAAAAGATATTTCCAAAATCAACGAAAATTTAATACAATTAAGTGACTTTGTCAATAATTTAAAAACTGATCTTATTTTTAAAAATATTGATAACATCACAATGTTAAATTCGGTGTTAGATAACATTTTTACCATTGAACCGTTATGTACCAGTCAAAACATGGACTTTGATATCAAATATTTCCCTGGACGCAATAATATTAAGATTCCAAACACTTATTACAGGAATAATCCTAAAAAAAAATTAATTAATGCAGCACTGGGTACAACCCCCTACATTCCGATTCCTCCAGTCATATCCATTGTAAAATTCCCCGACCAGTTTGGTCAGGAACTTAAAACACGAAAATAGAAATAAAAATATCAGCCTTTCACCCTTATTCCTGACTATTCGATAGTACACGTATTTCTTTACATTTGTGCAGGTCCTATTGACAAAAAGTTTTATCAGACAAACTACCATTGATGAAATCCCTGGCGAGTAGAGCTGGGAAGATGTGGGATTTACACTGCGGTTGCGTTTTTTTTTTTAAATCAAAAAACCTCAGCTGCAGTTTGGGTGGCCTTGAGCAAATAGAACTATCTGTATATCAGATCGGTCCTACAATTACAACATCTTCCTCTAACAACTAACAAGGCATCTTCTGTTGATCGTATCAGTTAAATAAATTATTATAACATATCTATGCCTGTAATGTTGTAAAAAGGCAGACAAAAAAACCCCCAAATCTGTGGTTAGGATAACCCAACCGACCATAAAACATTAAGCTGACCCTCAAAGTAAAAGTCGCTCATTTAGGTCATTGTAACCCTAAAGTTTCATCCAACTTCAACTGTGAATTTGAAACCAATTTTGATGTTCAAGCTTTCAAAATTGCCTGTAAAAATAAATATATCCCACAGTACAAATGAAGAGCAAGTGGCAGGGGTTCATTCCCACTACACCAATTCCCTTTTGACCAATTCCCACAAGGCCAATTCCCAAAAGAACAACTCATGCGTTCTACTTTTAAAATAATTCTATATCAATAATTTGCTGTATTTATAAATGTATTCAATGTTATTGATATTCAAGTCTGAAAATAAGCAGTCTGGCATTTGCAGAATGAGGTCCCCAAAGGGGGAATTTTCTGATGCTATCCCATACAGTGGGTCAGTTTATCCTCTGGGTACCTCTTTCGGTTTATGTGTGAGACCTTAATTGAGATTGAGGTTCACAGAGGGTAAATTTAGTGATGCTACCCTGCTGTGCAGGGTAGCATCACCAAATTCACCCTCTGGGGACCTCATTTTTCAGATGATAGTCTGCTTATTTTCTGGCTTGTTGCTATTTTATAAACAGAAATGTTATAAACCTATATTTTTTTATCAAATAAAGTGCTTATCAGTAAATAAATGTTTTCTTAATTATCTTTAATCAACCTTAATTAATAACAGTATGTAGTTGGTCTTTTGGGAATTGGTCTAGTGGGAAGACACCGTGGCAGGTTATAGTTCATCAAAGGAAACTGCATTTGATAAAGTGATGAACATTTTACAATGCTTCAGACTTGGTGTTGACAAGTTATGAATATTGATGAACTTTGTGATGAGTTGTGTGTATTGATAACAAAAGCCTCAAATCTTGGCTTGCAGTCTTGAAAATGTCAGTGGTGCAAGTATAGCGTGCAACAGTTTTGTTTTTTAATTCCATTCAAACATATACAGAAATTATTTGACGTTGACCGACAGAATTGTGGATATTGCATTTATTATACGGTGAATTATGTGGTCATTCTGGTAATTCGTTATTACGCACAATATCTTTTAACGCACGGGAATTTTAAAATTTTGTGGCTGTGTTTATTGGAGTGTGGTTGCGATTTTTGGTAATCTCTCACTACCAATCCTGACCCGTGGTTGCGGTTAACCTTGCAGCTCTACCGGCGAGAATAGAAGTGAAGACATACGATGAACTATACCAAAATGTCAAATCGTCAGAGACCAAATGCCTTGACCAGGTAGAGATCTGTAATCCCAGTTCTAGTCCATTTGTTTTCGTTTTTTCTACTTAAAACAAATACAAAAAAATGTGGAAACAAATTGAGGAAATAGTCTCCAAAAGTCAGAAAATTTATCCAGAAATCAGCGATCATGAGAAGAAACTTCACTCTACAGAAAATTCTTAAAGTACACCACAACCATATACATCACAGTCAGAAGACGACAAAATTAAAAAGGAAGGATTGGAAGATCTCATCAGGTACTCAACTGAGAAAGAAGATATTTCCAAAATCAATGAGAATTTAATACAATTAAGTGACTTTGTCAATAATTTAAAAACTGATCTTATTTTTAAAAATATTGGTAACAACAAATTGAGGAAATAGTCTTCAAAAGTCAGTAAATTTATCCACAAATTAGTGATCCCAAAAAGAAACTTCAGTCTACAGAAAAAGTCAAGAAATTTTATCCAGCTTAAAGTACACCACAACCTTATACAGCACAGTCAGGAGCCGACAAAATTAAAAAGGAAGGATTGGAAGATCTCATCAGGTACTCAACTGATATAGAAGATATTTCCAAAAATCAACGAGAATTTAATACAATTAAGTGAGTTTCTCAATAATTTAAAAACTGATCTTATTTTTAAAAATATTGATAACATCACAATGTTAAATTTGGTGTTAGATAAAGTTATGAATGTTGATGAACACTGTGATGAGTTTCGTGTATTGATACTGAAAGCCTCAAATCTTGGCTTACTGTCTTGAAAATGTCAATGGTGCAAGTATAGTGTGCAACCGTTTTGTTTTTTAATTCCATTCAAACATATACAGAAATTATTTGACGTTGGCCAACAGAATTGTGGATATTGCATTTATTATACGGTGAATTATGTGGTCATTCTGGTAATTCGCTATCACGCACAATATCTTTTAATGCACTGGAATTTTAAAATTTTGCGGCTGTGTTTATTGGAGTGTGGTTGCGATTTTTGGTAATCTCTCACTACCAATCCTGACCCGTGGTTGCGGTTAACCTTGCGGCTCTCCCGGCAAGAATAGAAGTGAAGACATACAATGAACTATACCAAAATGTCAAATCGTCAGAGACCAAATGCCTTGACCAGGTAGAGATCTGTAATCCCAGTTCTAGTCCTATTTTTTTCTTTTTTCTACTTAAAACAAATACAAGAAAATGTGGAAACAAATCGAGGAAATAGTCTCCAAAAGCTAGAAAATTTATCCAGAAATCAGCGATCACGAGAAGAAACTTCAGTCGACAGAAAATCCTTAAAGTACACCACAACCTTATACATCACAGTCAGAAGACGACAAAATTAAAAAGGAAGGATTGGAAGATCTCATCAGGTACTCAACTGATACAGAAGATATTTCCAAAATCAACGAGAATTTAATACAATTAAGTGACTTTGTCAATAATTTAAAAACTGATCTTATTTTTAAAAATATTGATAACAACAAATTGAGGAAATAGTCTTCAAAAGTCAGAAAATTTATCCAGAAATTAGTGATCCAGAAAAGAAACATCAGTCTACAGAAAAAGTCAAGAAATTTTATCCAGAAATTAGCGATCCCAAAAAGAAACTTCAGTCTACAGAAATCCTTAAAGTACACCACAACCTTATACATCACAGTCAGAAGACGACAAAATTAAAAAGGAAGGATTGGAAGATCTCATCAGGTACTCAACTGATATAGAAGATATTTCCAAAATCAGCAAGAATTTAATACAATTAAGTGACTTTGTCAATAATTTAAAAACTGATCTTATTTTTAAAAATATTGATAACATCACAATGTTAAATTCAGTGCTAGATAACATTTTTACCATTGAACTGTTATGTACCAGTCAAAACATGGACTTTGATATCAAATATTTCCCTGGACGCAATAATATTAAGATTCCAAACACTTATTACAGGAATAATCCTAAAAAAAAATTAATTAATGAAGCACTGGGTACACCCCCTACATTCCGATTCCTCCATTCATACCCACTATAAAATTCCCCAACCAGTTTTGTCAGGAACTTAAAACACGAAAATAGAAATAAAAATATCAGCCTTTCACCCTTATTCCTGACTGCATTCGATAGTACACGTATTTCTTTACATTTGTGCAGGTCCTATTAACAAAAAGTTTTATCAGACAAACTAACGTTGATGAAATCCCTGGCGAGTAGAGCTGGGAAGATGTGGGATTTACACTGCGGTTGCGTTTTTTTTTAAATCAAAAAACCTCGGCTACAGTTTGTGGCCTCAGGCAAACAGAAACTATCCGTATATCAGATCGGTCCTACAATTACAACATCTTCCTCTTACAACTAACAAGGCATCTTCTGTTGATCGTATCAGTTAAATATATTATTATAACATATCTATGCCTGTAATGTTGTAAAAAGGCAGACAAAAAAAACCCAAATCTGTGGTTAGGATAACCCAACTGACCATAAAACATTAAGCCGACCCTCAAAGTAAAAGTCGCTCATTTAGGTCATTGTAACCCTAAATTTCCATCCAAATTCAACTGTGAATTTAAAACCAATTTTGATGTTCAAGCTTTCAAAATTACGTGTAGAAATAAATATATCAGACAGTACAAATGAAGAGCAAGTGGCAGGGGTTCATTCCCACTAGACCAATTCCCAAAAGATCAACTCATGCGTTCTACTTTTAAAATAATTCTATATCAATAATTTGATATATTTATAAATATTTATAAATGTATTCAATGTTCATATTCAAGTCTGAAAATAAGCAGTCTGTCATTTGCAGAATGAGGTCCCCAGAGGGGAAATTTGCTGATGCTATCCCATACAGTGGGTCAGTTTATCCTCTGGGTACCTCTTTCTGTTTATGTTTGAGACCTTAATTCTGATTGAGGTTCACAGAGGGTAAATTTAGTGATTCTACCCTACTGTGCAGGGTAGCATCACCAAATTCACCCTCTGGGGACCTCATTTTTCAGATGATAGTCTGCTTATTTTCTGGCTTGTTGCTATTTTATAAACTGAAATGTTATAAACCTATATTTTTTTATCAAATAAAGTGCTTATCAGTAAATACATGTAAATGTTTTCTTAATTATCCTTAATCAACCTTAATTAATAACAGTATGTAGTTGGTCTTTTGGGAATTGGTCTAGTGGGAAGACACCGTGGCAGGTTATAGTTCATCAAAGGAAACTGCATTTGATAAAGTGATGAACATTTTACAATGCTTCAGACTTGGTGTTGACAGGTTATGAATATTGATGAACTTTGTGATGAGTTTCGTGTATTGATAACGAAAGCCTCAAATCTTGGCTTACTGTCTTCAAAATGTCAATGGTGCAAGTATAGCGTGCAACAGTTTTGTTTTTTAATTCCATTCAAACATATACAGAACTTATTTGACGTTGGCCAACAGAACTGTGGATATTGCATTTATTTTTCAGTGAATTATGTGGTCATTCTAGTAATTCATTATTACGCACAATATCTTTTAATGCACTGGAATTTAAAAATTTTGCGGCTGTGTTTATTGGAGGGTGGTTGCGATTTTTGGTAATCTCTCACTACCAATCCTGACCCGTGGTTGCGGTTAACCTTGTGGCTCTACCGGCGAGAATAGAAGTGAAGACATACGATGAACTATACCAAAAAGTCAAATCGTCAGAGACCAAATGCCTTGACCAGGTAGAGATCTGTAATCCCAGTTCTAGTCCTATTTTTTTCTTTTTTTCTACTTAAAACAAATACAAGAAAATGTGGAAACAAATTGAGGAAATAGTCTCCAAAAGTCAGAAAATTTATCCAGAAATTAGCGATCCCAAGAAGAAACTTCAGTCTACAGAAAAAGTCAAGAAATTTTATCCAGAAATCAGCGATCCTGAAAAGAAACTTCAGTCTACAGAAAATCCTTAAAGTACATCACAGTCAGGAGACGACAAAATTAAAAAGGAAGGAAGGAATGGAAGATCTCATCAGGTACTCAACTGATATAGAAGATATTTCCAAAATCAACGAGAATTTAATACAATTAAGTGACTTTGTCAATAATTTAAAAACTGATCTTATTTTTAAAAATATTGATAACATCACAATGTTAAATTCGGTGTTAGATAACATTTTTACCATTGAACCGTTATGTACCAGTCAAAACATGGACTTTGATATCAAATATTTCCCTGGATGCAATAATATTAAGATTCCAAACACTTATTACAGGAATAATCCTAAAAAAAAATTAATTAATGCAGCACTGGGTACAACCCCCTACATTCCGATTCCTCCATTCATATCCATTGTAAAATTCCCCGACCAGTTTGGTCAGGAACTTAAAACACGAGAATAGAAATAAAAATATCAGCCTTTCACCCTTATTCCTGACTGTATTCCTGACTGTATTCGATAGTACACGTATTTCTTTACATTTGTGCAGGTCCTATTGACAAAAAGTTTTATCAGACAAACTAACATTGATGAAATCCCTGGAGAGTAGAGCTGGGAAGATGTGGGATTTACACTGCGGTTGCGTTTTTTTTTTTAAATCAAAAAACCTCAGCTGCAGTTTGGGTGGCCTTGAGCAAATAGAACTATCTGTATATCAGATCGGTCCTACAATTACATCTTCCTCTAACAACTAACAAGGCATCTTCTGTTGATCGTATCAGTTAAATAAATTATTATAACATATCTATGCCTGTAATGTTGTAAAAAGGCAGACAAAAAAACCCCCAAATCTGTGGTTAGGATAACCCAACCGACCATAAAACATTAAGCCGACCCTCAAAGTAAAAGTCGCTCATTTAGGTCATTGTAACCCTAAATTTCCATCCAAATTCAACTGTGAATTTGAAACCAATTTTGATGTTCAAGCTTTCAAAATTACGTGTAGAAATAAATATATCAGACAGTACAAATGAAGAGCAAGTGGCAGGGGTTCATTCCCACTAGACCAATTCCCACAAGGCCAATTCCCAAAAGATCAACTCATGCGTTCTACTTTTAAAATAATTCTATATCAATAATTTGATATTTATAAATATTTATAAATGTATTCAATGTTCATATTCAAGTCTGAAAATAAGCAGTCTGTCATTTGCAGAATGAGGTCCCCAGAGGGGAAATTTGCTGATGCTATCCCATACAGTGGGTCAGTTTATCCTCTGGGTACCTCTTTCTGTTTATGTTTGAGACCTTAATTCTGATTGAGGTTCACAGAGGGTAAATTTAGTGATTCTACCCTGCTGTGCAGGGTAGCATCACCAAATTCACCCTCTGGGGACCTCATTTTTCAGATGATAGTCAGCTTATTTTCTGGCTTGTTGCTATTTTATAAACAGAAATGTTATAAACCTATATTTTTTTATCAAATAAAGTGCTTATCAGTAAATACATGTAAATGTTTTCTTAATTATCCTTTATCAACCTTAATTAATAACAGTATGTAGTTGGTCTTTTGGGAATTGGTCTAGTGGGAAGACACCATGGCAGGTTATAGTTCATCAAAGGAAACTGCATTTGATAAAGTGATGAACATTTTACAATGCTTCAGACTTGGTGTTGACAGGTTATGAATATTGATGAACTTTGTGATGAGTTTCGTGTATTGATAACGAAAGCCTCAAATCTTGGCTTACTGTCTTCAAAATGTCAATGGTGCAAGTATAGCGTGCAACAGTTTTGTTTTTTAATTCCATTCAAACATATACAGAACTTATTTGACCAAATGCCTTGACCAGGTAGAGATCTGTAATCCCAGTTCTAGTCCTATTTTTTTCTTTTTTCTACTTAAAACAAATACAAGAAAATGTGGAAACAAATCGAGGAAATAGTCTCCAAAAGTCAGAAAATTTATCCAGAAATTAGCGATCCCAAGAAGAAACTTCAGTCTACAGAAAAAGTCAAGAAATTTTATCCAGAAATCAGCGATCCTGAAAAGAAACTTCAGTCTACAGAAAATCCTTAAAGTACACCACAACCTTATACATCACATCACGTGAGGAGACGACAAAATTAAAAAGGAAGGACTGGAAGATCTCATCAGGTACTCAACTGATATAAAAGATATTTCCAAAATCAACGAAAATTTAATACAATTAAGTGACTTTGTCAATAATTTAAAAACTGATCTTATTTTTAAAAATATTGATAACATCACAATGTTAAATTCAGTGTTAGATAACATTTTTACCATTGAACTGTTATGTACCAGTCAAAACATGGACTTTGATATCAAATATTTCCCTGGACGCAATAATATTAAGATTCCAAACACTTATTACAGGAATAATCCTAAAAAAAAATTAATTAATGAAGCACTGAGTACAACCCCCTACATTCCGATTCCTCTATTCATATCCATTGTAAAATTCCCCAACCAGTTTGGTCGGGAACTTAAAACACGAAAATAGAAATAAAAATATCAGCATTCCTGACTGTATTCCTGACTGTATTCGATAGTACACGTATTTCTTTACATTTGTGCAGGTCCTATTGACAAAAACTGTGTTTTATCCTTTACTTATTGGGATTTGAGCACGGGTAAATGGCAACCACCACTTCGATACCGTCAATGTTTCTGTGCATCTATAAAACAATAACCTTCTGGATCGTTTGATATCGAAAGTCACGTTTTGACTCATAAAGCATCAGGTTTGTTTGTTTGTTTGTTGGTGGTTAACGTCACATATTTATGCACCATGGCTAATCGTGACACAACATGGAGATGAAGTCAAGTTTAGTCAATCGTTGATCAACATGTTGCCCATTTTAGAGGACTTTCACCCCAAGCATTGGTGACTGGGTCCTATTTTACTAGTAAAGCGGAACTGGTTTACCACAGTAAACAAGTGCTGCTTACTTCCCGGGGTTCCCACGGGGATAAAGCATCAGGTACAATAAAACAAGGACAGGACACATCAGATACAATATATTTATTATTTATTGGTGTTTAAAGCCACATACTTATGCACAATGGCTAACCGTGACCGTGAGTTTCGGGTGGAGGAAGCCGGAATATCCGGAGAGAACCTTTGAGTATCGCTGAACAACTGTCAGCTCCATCAGATACAATAAAACAGGTCACACCATCAGATACAATAAAACAAAACAAGTCACATCATGAGATACAATAAAACAAATCATACCATCAGATATAAAACAAATCACACCATCAGATATAAAACAAGTCGCACCATCAGATATAAAACGAGTCACATCATAAGTCATAACATCAAATATAATAGAACAAGTCACATCATTAGATACAAGAAAACAAGTCACATCATTAGATACAATAAAACAGAAGTGCTGAAGCGAATAGACCTTTCATCGATGTGAAAATGGAAATTCGATCACATTTGTGCAGAGGAGGTGGATTATGATCATTGCGTAGGGGCATTTTTATTGTGTTACGCATTCAGAGTTTCCGTTTCCGCATCGATGAAAGTTTCTATTGGTTTCCGGGTCATTGTTTTATACATGTAAGCACACAGAAACATGGACGGTATATAAAACCGGTGGTTGCCATTCACCCGATTTCAAATCTTGACAAGTAAAGGATAAGACACAGTTTGGATCAACAGACTCTGCACAAATGTAAAGAAATATGTGTACTATCAAATGCAGTCGGTAATAAGGGCAAAAGCTTGATGTATGTATTTCTATTTTCGTGTTTCAAGTTCCCGACCAATTTGGTTGGAGAATTTTACAATGGATTTGAATGGGAGGAATCTGAATGTAGGGGGTTGTACCCAGTGCTTCTTGAATTAATTTGTTTTCACTATTATTCCTATAAAAAGCATTTGAAATCTAATATTATTGCATCCAGGGAAAAAGTACCCACCTGTGGAAAGTGGCCAGTCCACGGCGGTTGCACTGTAATGTAAACAGGTAATCGCTCCAAGCCTGAAAATAAGCAGTCTGACATTTGCAGAATGAGATCCCCAGAGGGTGAATTTGATGATGCTATCCCATACAGTGGGCTATTTATCCTCTGGGTACCCCTCTTTCTGTTTAATTATGAGACCCTGATTCAGATTGAGGTCCACAGAGGGTAAATTTAGTGATGCTACCCTGCTGTGCAGGGTAGCATCACTAAATTCACCCTATGGGGACTTCATTTTGCAGATGTCAGTCTGCTTATTTTCTGGCTTGAATCGGCAATGAGTTGGCAAGAGAGGCATGCGACCAACAGACCATTTTTACATAGTGCCATCTTATATCCGGGACTCGATATGCCTGTAAAAACCAGCCAATCAGATTTGATACTATAAATTGCCATCACTTCTGCTGTACAGTACTGATCGCTGCATTCATATCGTTTATTTCAACTTTATAGAGAACGTGGTCAGAGCCGCACGAAGTGAGCTCTATAGGTAACACACACATGCGTATGTAGAGAAACACGCAATTTCCAATGAAACATTATATCTGACAAACTGAAAATTGTGTTTTCCGGTTTGCCCAACAGGGGCGGCCATTTTTTCGTTCGATATTGAATTCTAGGATAGTTGAAAATAAAAATAGCAACAAAAACAAGAGACTGCACCATGTGTTGGCCGTGTCAATCTTTCTAAATAAATGACATTATTTCTTTTAACTTGAACACTGGCTTCCTAGAATTCAGTATTAAATTGATTTTTGTTAGTTGAAAATTTTAAAATCCTACTTTTCTTTTTAGGTTTACTGCCAGTAACACAGTATCAAAAGTTGACAAAACTACCGGCAGTAGCAAGAATCATTTTCTTTTAATTTTACGATACAACAGAGTACTTTGCAACTGCATTCTCTTCCAGGTCTAACCTAATTCCTATTAAACATTTTTGGCCAATGTTTTTGTTCTTTTGAAACAAGGTTTGATTGTGTACCTGCCTTCCATTCTTTGGATGAAACATTTTAGCTTTAAAGAAGCCTGAGGTGCACTGAAGTTGTGAGTTGTGAGGAACGTCGGAACGAACATGAAGGATTGTAGCACGAAAATGATAAATATGGAATATAACATCACAAAATACACAAATCTTTAACACAACCTTTTAGTGCTGAAACAGTTGGCCCTATTTTTGTAACTGGCTGTCGGGCATAACCGGATTTCAACCGGATATCCGTTAATTCCAACCTCTGGTATTATTGTATCGTCTACGATGCAAAATCAGTAAGGAATGGCAAGAAAACAGTTCAAAACACTGCCACCTGACTTCTGCAAAAAGTAAACAAACGAAAACCATCGAGTGCCAACAGAAATCGTCAATGTGCAAATGATCGTTAACACATCATAGCGGTGGTCACCCTGCATTGCCCAGTCAAAAAACCAGGCCTTGCCATTTGAAAGTCACATGCACGCGACATGCTGTGCACCTGAAATAAAGTTTACGCGTGCAATTTGTTCCCATGTTCGTGCATTTGAAGTGAGGGATGATTGTCATTGATATTACTTAAGAATTTTCCAGCCAGTTTGTAAATTGTAGTTAGGCATAATTAACAGTATTAGCAAAAAGCCTCTTACCTCAAGTGGCTTGAATTTGATGTAATCATATCATCATACAGTGAATATGTACGCCTAATTTTTTTAGAATCTTTTTCCTGTTCTCAGCCAAGACAAATGTCAAAAATAGTGACAAGTTTACATCTACCTATTCCTCGCAATGAAATTCTGGCGGGAATATGTTGCGTGTCATGAAAGGGGTGTGTTAAGAAATTATTATATGTCCCATTGTACATGGGCGTTTCAGAGAGCTTCTTACACGAACCGTTTAGGACATTTTGTACACAAGCTAGGATGTTTTGTACACGGGGTATGATTTTGTTTGTTTCCGGTATCCACGACTACATGGAGGCCAAGTTAAAATTCCAATGTTTGCCTCTGATGAATTGTTGAAATTTTGACAGGAGAAGTGTGCTCGTTTTGTGTTGTTTTTTTCTGCTTTAGGGGGGAGGGTCGTTGCGGCCTAATTCACTTTTGGCATTGTATCATTTCGGCGATGAGGAGAGTGGGCGCAACCTAGGTGTTTTGACCAAATTAAGCATTCTGGTCTCTATTTGCGTTAGATGGGGAGGCAGTGGGATGGGGAGAGGGTATGACATGTAGTAACTAGACATGAGCGAAGGCCCAAATTTAACATTTATGTCCAAAACATGTCTGAGGACATGAGGCATAAATGGGAGTTATCAAATTTTTCTGAATTTTGTTGAAAAACATGGCCGTGAGGCCAAGAAAAAACAGTGTTGTGGTTGGGGTTTCCTGACCGACCCTAAACATTTTTTTAACCCAAAACCTCAAAAACTTAATCACTGTACGTATTTCCATTCCAATCGGTACACATGTCCTTCATCATTCATACATTAGTATGAAAATGAAAGTAAAGCCCTTACCGTGAGAGGTGAGCAATAAACTGTTCGAATGCATCACATTCTCGCCTAGGACATTTTTTAATGACGAGCTCCTCATTGCTTGTCTTCAAATAATTTGGTAATACATGTAAAATGCAGTTTAAAGAATTTTTTTTTAGCTTTTTGCTGTTAAACAAAACATTTTGAACAACAGTTGGGGGGGGGGGGGGGGACTCAATTTGTTGGACAAAGTGAATGCAATCATATATATTAACCATTATCCAGTTGCACCATGCATAGTTAGACACCTACGGTAAATCCACTGTAGCACCGTGGGCAGAGTAACTAGTGCAAACACTCACAAACGTGATTCGAACTTCTGTACGTGCACTTGATATTACGGGAAGGTGTCAGAAGGAATCATCTCCAAGAAACTATTGAATCACACTTAAGCATATGCTTCTGCACCACAGAGTGTCTACTAAATATCAATGGGTGTTTGAAGCTTGCAAATATGTCAGGGAAGCGCGGACAGAGCCTGGAATAGTTTCACTTTGAATTTCATACGCTTCAAAAACTCAAAACAAAAACTTAAAATAATATGCAAATCATTATTAAAAACAATCCTGTTCATATTTTGAAGTCAAAGGAAGCAGGGTGAAAATCCGACGCGAATCCGCGAATCCATTCGCGTCAAGATTCTCGCAAGTCAGTCCTGCGTGAATCCAAGTGGATTCGCGTACCCATCTTGAATGGATTCGCGTGGACTGATAAGGTTAAACAATAAAGCTGTTAGGCCAAAAAAGGTCAATTGATTCTCAGGCACCGCTGCATTGGCGAAAATGGCCCACGTTGGGCCTTTTTATTGCTATGAACGTCGTACGTAGCACAAAAATGGAGGACTAAAAAATTAAAAAAGCGTATTGTTTCAAAGACCGAAAATGAACGGATATGAGGGTTTCTTGCCTTTCCTAATTAATAATGTCACTCTCCACCTTTACATTATTTTTCGTGTGTGCAAAGTTACATCACTGGTGAGGCGCCACTCCGGTCAGGCAAGAAAGGATTTCATTGTAAATTGAGAGTCCAGCCGGATTTTGTACTTGAAGCGCAGCACATTTACCCGCTGGGAAGAAAAACGGCAAACAATGACCAGTGATAGACTGAATCAAGAAGATCACAAATGATGTTTCATTTAAAAAAAAATCTAATTAAAAAGCTCTAATACATCTCTCTCTATGAGTCCACCAGCTCGCATCAACTGATTTCTGTCGGAAATTTTATGGTCAATACCAACACACCTGAAAACTTGACAGTCATTTAATTTAGACTTACCCGGCAGTGCCAGGTGTGAGATCACGAAGAATTATTTTCTATCGTCTATTACCTTAATTGGTGTTTAATTTTCTTCCAATTATCTGTGCATATTATTATCGCCAATTAAGTTAATCTTCCAGTTGGGAGGTGTGTTTTTCTAACAATTATCTTCCATGACAATCATGAAAATCAAATGGTAATTAGCATTTTTGTAAGGTTTGCAATTAGACTATAAAGATGAATAAAGGGAATCTCTCTCTCTCTCTCTCTCTCATCTCTCTCTCTCTAGGCACCTGACTCTCATTCCTCAACCGATCGAAACAATAATTGGCACAGGTCTATATAGATGTAATTTGACCAGGCATCCGACATCGCGTTAATCCTTCAACTAATGAAGGGGTGGGTTAGGGTGGGGGAATGAGCCCCTATCGCATCTGATTTTGCATTAACCCTGCAACACGTGAACTGCTGGGTATGACTACCAGTACAACAAAATATTACGTAGAAAAGCCCTCAGAAGTTTAACGAAGAGCCAAAGATTACCCGATTTTGGGGAGGGGGGGAAGTGGGAAGGGGGGGGGGGGGGGGGGGGCTTCTCCCGTATCTACACCACCGTATTAATATATAATTTAAATATTTCGGTTTCCTTTGAATTGCTCTCTTGATGAAATGTCCATACCGGCGAAATTGACTTTCGGCGAAGTCTGTTCAGACTGTTCTGCTGAGATAAATGCTAAATATGGAAAGTTTTTGCCTTTCTGCACACCCATTGAAAGCAGACACAAATCTTATCAAGTCCTTCGGCCAATATTCGCCTTCGCCCATACAATTAAAGACCAGGTACATGTTGACCAACTGTGGGTGCGAGTTGTCCAACCTTGGGTACGAGTTGTCCAACTGTGGGTACGAGCTGTCCAGCCGAAATTGGGTACGAGTCGTCCAATTTTGGGTACGACTTGACTGGTACGAGTTGCCGTGGGTACGAGTTGTCCTGATACCAAAACAGAAACAGAAACAAGGCAGCACATCAAGGGAGACCACTCAAAGCACGTGGGTTTTTCCCAAATGTAAAGACAACCTAAGACATTGTTTGGTGATACGCCTTGCTTCTTTGCATTTTGCTGGATATATAATATTTATTTAATATAATGATGCTATCACCCAGACATCTGATACAGCTTCACGAACAAGGTTTTGTGCGAAAATGAATCGCTACAGTGATAAAATGAGTAACGTTTTATCAGTTTGAAACGTTGGGTCACTTCGCTCATTTGCATATCGGTAAGCTTGGATTGAAATTTTGTCAAACGACTCACGAGTTCTGTGCATAATTCTTGATGCTCCTGTGCCGTCAACCCAATATCCCTTCGCCCCGCGATTAGGGCAAAAAGACCTTGGATGAACGGGAATTGGGGTGAAATGACTCGCGGGGGATGGGGTGGGGGGGGGGGTGCAAACGATTATTGGGGCAAAACAACCCGACACCTTCTTGACAGGCGCGGGACGAAATTATAAGCACAAGCACCTGCTCCAACCCATTTGCTGAGAAAAAACCTCCCCTCCCCCTTCTATATATTTAAACATGCAGGAGAGGGGTTTTATTTTTTTTCTTGGAATTATTTTCATCAAATGGCCGGCCGGAGCATATGCCTGTGTAAAAATGTAAAAAGTGACATCCAGTCTGAATTGTGCTCGAGTACAAGGTGCATTTCTCTTTGATGTTTGATGGACGTAAAACTGACAGACCTTCTGGGAGGGGGGGGGGGGGGGGGGGGTAACCTTATCCAGTAACATTTCACCAAAAGTATTTACTAAATAGTATATCTACCTTGAATGGAGTTTAAAATTATAACACTGTTGAC